>CAEGAA010024425.1:0-121606 GCA_903067105.1 Poeciliopsis infans | reverse complement strand
ACACCCCCCCCCACACACACACACACACACACACACACACACACAAACCTCCAGTTTTAAAATCCTCAGACCACCCAAGTCTGGGAAGACCACCTGGCTGACCAGCACACCACTGCATGTTTTTGATCATCAGGTCTGGGAACACACATAGGGCCTGGTAAAAGGTGAACACACACACGTGTGTTGGGTCATAATGCTGTCACACACACCACTACCCACTAGCACACACATGGGTAATAATGGAGCCTTTGCTTTTATGGTTTTAACTCCTGTCTGGCTCAGGGTGTGTGTGTGTGTGTGTGTGTGTGTGTGTGTGTGTGTGTGTGTGTGTGTGTGTGTGTGTGTGTGTGTGTGTGTGTGACCTGATGAGAACTAATGGATTGACTGGCAGACCCAGTGGGGGAGTGGGATTAACATGAAGGACAAACACATCCAGGACTAAATCATTAGACTTTAGTTGGTAGTGACTGCAGGGCTGTAAAACATTTTGTAATGAAGCTGCTGCTGAGATCTGTCCTCTAATGAGATCTGCTTCTTGTTTTTCAAGAACCCCATTCCTTCGGGCGTCGTCTTGTTGACAGATCATTTCTTGTATGCTCAATTTAATTTTTCACCACAACAATGATGCATAGTCATGCAGTAACCATACTTTGGAGGTATGTGGTCTGTGGTATTTTCTTTTGAATATCGATAAATAAGGCCATAACTTGGTGCTTTTTGCAAACTTCTAGCCTACTTCATATAGTCTGAACAATCATTTTTAAGTTTTTAATTCTACAGATAAGCCAGTTTTATAAAGCTTTTTTGTATTTCATTAAGTTATCTTGGACTAATATTGAAATTTGTTATATAATCTGAAATGTTTGCAGGAATAAAATAGATATCTGTAAGTAAGGAACTACTTTTTCGCAACACTTTAAATGTACTTTCAAAACACAAAATCTTACTAAGTAGTTTTGTCTTGTTTCTTGTGTAAGTATCTTGAAAAAAGACAAAATAACTTAACAATAAGTTTTCAGACGCTTCTTCTAAGTCAGTATTTCCTTAATATTAATTTTAAAAAGTACTGGCCCTTGCAGATCATTTCACTGATAAAACATTTTTCCATGTCATAAATGAACAAAATCTGTTCGTGTAGTAGTACTTTTTAAAAATATTTAAGAATAATTGTCTTTAAAAAGCTCCCATATCTTACTTGAAAGTTAGTCTTGTTGTATTTAATTGTACTGCGATATTTGCAGTGGAAACTGGACCAAAAATACTTAAGATTTTATATTTTTGCAGTGTGCTCTGCTGACAGTGTGTTACCCATAACTGCATGTGTAATTACAATGTTAAATATTCATCTAATCACAGAATGATACTGAAAACAGTTGTAACATGTGACCTAAACTAATCTTGAATGGTTTAATCTGTCAGGATTCTCTGAACCAAAAGGTTGCAAGAGAAGCAGATGAAAAATAACCAAAATGTAAAAATGAACAGATGAAAACATGGAGCAGTAAATACCAAGCAGGTTGACATTTTTGACATTTTGACAAAAGATTTGTGGATTTTCAGAGTCAGATAATGCTGAAAGCAAATAAAAACGCACTAAGACGCTGCCTCTCAGCCAGTCGAAGCCTTTTAAGCAAAAAAAAAAAAAAAAAACCTCACA
Source organism: Poeciliopsis infans (assembly GCA_903067105.1). Classification (NCBI taxonomy): domain Eukaryota; kingdom Metazoa; phylum Chordata; class Actinopteri; order Cyprinodontiformes; family Poeciliidae; genus Poeciliopsis; species Poeciliopsis infans. Next base: position 119,949 of record CAEGAA010024425.1, on the reverse strand, counting down.
TGAGGGAGCAATGTGTGAACAGTGTTTCCTCTCTGCTTCTCCTTCCTGGTTTTTTCAACTTTCAGTCTGGTGAGCAGCACCAACGCTGACGGTTTCACTATAATGTAGAACAACATCTTATGCAGGTGGAGCAGAATTGGCAGCGCGCCTGGGAGTGACATGTTGCTCAGTTTACCTCACAGCAGGTAAGGTCTCTGTTATCATTTATCTCACAGGGAGGTGCAGAGAGTTTGTTTTTTTTTTCAGTTATAATGTGGTGCTTAGACATAAGACTCATTTAAAAAAAATATTTACACCTACAATGACATGCAGAACTTATGCAGCGAAAAGCTGAGGTTGAACAATGATGGGGTGAGAAAACTGTCGAACTTTCACATTTCCTGCATTGAATAGAAAATTACATAATTCAATCAGGCTTTGCTTTAATTTATATAAAGATATTCTAACACTCACATGATCAATCTGCATTTAACTAAATTTGATCTTTTTCAAACATCATAACGTGAGTCTCAACATGTTGCATAAAAACTATTATTTTTGTTTGATTGAACCTTTGAGTTTGATAAGTTAAACAGCAACGATGAAAACTGAACGAAGTCATAATTAACCAGATTCCTTCTCAGAGCTCTGGCATCCTGTAGTCATGTCGCAGTAACAAACACTTGACTTATGTTGTCTTCTCGACTCTTAATGATGCTTAAAGTGACTTTTTAAATAATAAATTAAATTCTCCCTCAAGTGTTTTGATTTGAGTTTACTCACAAACTTCAAATCTTGGTTCTAATTAGTTTCTCTCTTTTTGTTGTGGTGGAAACTTCCATGATTTTTGACTCTCAGTTTGCTGCTGAAGCTTTAGCATCATCTCTCCTTCACCAGTATATTTTACTCTTACGGTTGGAAAAGTTTCTTTCTCTACATTACAAATTTTAGCCTCTGCACTGCAAAAACAACAAATATTACAACGGATTTTTCTTTAGTTTCTAGAACAAATATTTTCTTACATTTAAAGTAAGACAAAACTTTGAGGTAACTTTTTAGTAAGATATAGGGTTTTGTTTTAAGTCAATAATTCTTGAATGTTGATTGTAAAAAAAGTAGTAGTTCCACTGGCAGATTATTTTATTACAAGACATTTTCCCCACATTGTAAGTGAAATAATCTTTTTTTTAAATCAATGCTGACTTTAAACCAGCTAGTATATATTGCTGAAAAGTTACTTGTAAGTTAGTTTTATCTTATTTTAAGCGCAATTGGTTGTTAGCATTGAAAATTAATCAAAAATACTTAGTAGAATTCTGTGTTTTTGCAGTTTGCTGATTTAGAACAACAGATTTAATTTCCCTTTAGGGTCAATGCTGCATTTTTTCATTTGAATTGAATTTAGATATCATGGCTGTCTCATTTCATTTTAGCTGTTCAGAGTTGATTCAGGTATAAAAATACGTTTCTGGTTTTGATATTTGTAAATGTAAGGTAATTTCCAAATGTCCTTTGTCTTTCAGTTCTGCTGTGCTACGTTTGTGCAAAAGAGGACAAGAAAGCTGTGAAAGCAAGAGAGAGAACGAACATCACGCTGCAGCTGGTGGAAAGTCCACACAACGCTCAGTTTGTGTGGACCTTCGGAGTCCAAAGCCCAAACATCCGAATAGCGTCAATAAACATGAATAAAGTGGTAAAATGTGACTATGAGGAGAAATTCAGAGACAGACTTCTGCTTGATAGCTACACCGGAGCTCTGACTATCTCACAGCTGGAAATGAGTGACTCAGGCGTTTACCAGTTCCAGTCCATCAGCAGCAAAATCCTAAGCAGAGTTTTCCACCTGACCGTCTATAGTGAGTAGAAGCATCCTTACGTCACCATGCAATAATCATCACGATTACTAAACGAGCAGCAACTCTTTCATTAAGAGTTACAACTTTGTAATGTGTTAAAAGTTTGAACTTTTGTGTCAAAATTAGTACTTAAAGAAATGAAGAATTAGACATTTCTTTCTACCCAGACGTTGGTTTTGTGGAAAACCATAATTCAGGTGTTTCCCCTCTTCCTGGCTCTTTTTAAGTCACCAGGTTAAATTTCTAGGACTGCTTTTACTGGCTTGGAGTTTCAGTTCAATTTGTCAGGGTAAAAATCATAGGATAGACATTTTTCTCAGAAAAATGAATTGACTGGTTTTATATATTTTTAAATTACATTTCAATCTGAAACCTTTTCAATCAACTATAATTGTTCTAAATTTTCATAATCTATGGTTGTTTACAAGCTTCTTTGTGACAAAAAGAGAATATCCTTCATTGAAAGTATTATGTTAGTATTTAAAACAGTTTTCTGAGCCACTGATGCAGTTTCTCTGTTTGTGAGCTTTAGTGATGCATCTCTCACATTTCATGTATTACAAGTAACTAACTTCCTCTGACTTTTAAGTGTCAGAGGAAGTTAGGGACCTTTGGTCAGAGGAACCTCAATTTATCAATAAAAATAATGTTTTTAAATACATTCTAAAATGTACTTATATCTCCAAAACCGCTCACTCTGAATGTGACTAAATGACTCCTCTCATTGTTTATCCTAAACATTGAATCTAGGTTAATTAGTCAGTGGATTAGAGCTAAAAAAAAAATAAAATAAACATCTTTTCTCGTGTTTCCTTCCTCAGTTTTCCTCCCTACACCGACCATTACCGTCACTTCAAGTGTTATTAACTCCAGCTCTGCTTCGGTCGCCGTGGAGTGTTCAGTCCAGAACAGCAGGGATCTGAAGCTCTCCTGGTACCGAGGGACGGAGAGACTGAAACAAACCAGCAGTCCCAGTCTGCCCTCTGAGCTGACTCTTTCTCTGGAAAGCTGCGTGGCCGAAAACCCCGTGGAGAGACAAACCACCAAACTGCTCACAAAGGACACTCAGCTGGGAAATGCAGGTATAATTAAAAATAATGGATGTTTATAATCTCCTCTCTTAACCCTAACCTTTCAATGATTTAAGTGAACTGAATAATTACAGAGAAACCGGCTACCAGATTTGGTTACTAGCTAGTTGAGTAACCTTTTGTGAAGAAATATAGTTTTAGAAGTATTTTTACTGCACTGTACTTTTTAACTTACTTGAGTAATTTTGCTATGAAGTATTTCTCTTCTTACTTGAGTAAGATTTCTGGATTCTCAACCCACTGAATGAAAAACAAATATGTTTCAGCCAAAATTTAACCAGTGACAGACACACACTTTGAAAGAAACTTATCTGGAAAAATTGTCATTTTGTTCCTTAAAATACCAAAATGTCCACATCATTTATATTTTGTTCCGTCTGGTAATATTGAACAATTGATCGTTGACCAGTTACCAGTACTTGAGTAGACTTTTTACCTATTACTTGATTAAAATCATGTTAAAGAAGTGCAACTCTTACTGGAGTACAGTCTTTGGGTGCTTCGCCTACCTCTGCTGGCTACTAACCAGATTTATCAATAAATTAGAAATCAGTTTTTCATCTGGAAAATGATTGACACTTAACAGTGAATCAATACCTCCGAAAAGCTTCCACACTGCAAAAACACAAAATCTAATGAATAATTTTACCCTTCAAATAAGATAGACTTAACTAAGTCAATAATTCCTTAATATTGATGAAAAACTACTAGCTGTAATCGCAATAATCTACCAGTAGAGCCGGTTCTTCTTTGACTTTCCCTGTTTTGTTTGTTTTCTTCAGAAAACAGCAGCTGGTGTCAGAATGAAGCCACTGCCAGGCTGATCGTTTCTGCTGGAATTGCCTTGGTTTTGGTTCTTCTTCTGGTTGACCACGTCAGGTTCTGAGGATGAGCCATGAAGAAACGGCACGCTCAAGGAAAACCGACACTTGCTGGTTCTCATGCTGGAGCGGAGACAATTCATGCATGTCCATACTTGGTGAACTACATTTTGTGTGTTAAAAGAATCAAAGAAACAAACCCTGAGTGCACAAATTATCACAGCAAAGTCTGTGATAAACCAGACACAGTATTGATGTAAGAATGTAATTTATTTACAATGTTTTAGCTGTTTTCACCTGATTTCCTCTGGGTTTTGTAAGATCTTTTCTTTCTTTCCTCGTTTCCTTTTCTTGGTTTTGTTTTATTCGTTTGTTTGTTCTTGGAAAGAAAGATTTGACACTTTTGTCTCTACCTGTGTGTTCACTTCCATTTTGGGTCAAATTTCCATCATGAATGAATTTCTCCCTCTTCTTCTTAACCTTTATTTCAATTAGATTTTTGGATTTTATTTTGCAATTTGTCTTTTTTTATATGTGTGGTCAGCTGTTAGTCACCATGAACGTCATGCAGTGTTGACAAGAACAAAATAAACTCAATTTTGTGAGTTTTAACTTTACTTTTTACAGTCCAATCAGTAGTTTGATCACTGATAGTTTGTTAACTTGAATTTAATTTGTATTGTTTATCCCTCTTTCAACAAAAACACTGCATAAAATAGTCCCTAGAAATGGATAATTGTATCCATTATCTTAACTAGGCTACAGTAACTATTATTTATTCATCTGTTTATCAAATATCCATCCATAAATCACTGAAGTTGTCTAAACTGTTAATAGTTAAATAGTTATTCTGCAAAACAATCCTTGTTTTGCAGAATAACTCCCAGTGTGACCAACACATAAACAATGAGATTCATAAAAATTGAGATGTTATGTATGCACCTTCATCCTTTATCTTACAGTAAAATTAGTGCTTATTTCTGGTGTGTTTCTTTAGCGATACGTCACTTTGAAAAAGCCTCCATCTCCCGTCTTTATTTTCAGAGAGCGCAGCATCCTGTGTGGTCAAGCGGTAGCCGTTCAAAACATTGCGGTTGCCTTTATTTTCCACAGACATGCTTTGATAAACTCAGAGAACTCCACACAGAGGTTTCGTCTGATGAAATAAATAAGACATGCATCTATTGCTTCTCCCTTTCTTCTGCTTTTGTTTTTCATTTATGCTGTGAGTCTGTGACAAAAGTCAGACTCACATAAAGGTGAAAAATGCGAAGTGTGCCCGGAGTTTTGGGGGTTTCCGAAACCGTTGAGAGGAACAGAGAGCACTCTCACTTCCTGTGTAGAAACATCTACAAGTTAACCTTTACCACAAAGGCTACTTTAACTCATAACAGAACAGTGGAGATTCAGGCTCTTCTGCTTATTTTGACTAATACATAATAAATACATAATGAAGTAAACAACCATGACAAGGGCGGCTAGATGTAAAAAATGTTCCCTTTCCACTTTCAAATCTTACCATGGATTTTTATTTGGATTTGGGCCTGAACTTTGACTAGGCCGTTTTAACCCTTGAATATGCTTTGACTGCTGATTTAAATATATAACATTCTCATGTGGCACGGTTGCACCCACTGCATTATATAAAGACAGACAGTGTGAAACTGATTTTACTTGTTTCATCATGTGGCAGAACACGACTGTATGATCTGAATAAACCGCAAAGGGAATAAAAATGAAAAAGGCAAAACTTTATAACCTACAAGAGCATTGGATGGTTGTTTATTTGAGCTGAAATCACTTTAATGTTATGAAGGTGCTCTCTTTTTAAAAAAAAAAAAATAGACCTTCCTGGAACAGGTTAGAATAGGTCTGTTGGATATACAAAACATATTCATTACATTTTTAGCACTAAATCCTTAGATAATCAGATTTTGGTCTGATTCAAAATCTCTTCAGAATGAGCTGCTTTCCAGCAGCCATTGTACAGTGCAAACAGTGGTAAAAGCAGCTGACCAAACATTATTTTAAGAAGTAGTAGAATCCCAAACAAAATCGTCCAAAATATGAATTTTGAATATCACTTTAATAAAAGGAAAAGAAATAAGTACACTTCCAACAACTAAGATATTTTTTGTTTAATCTAGATGTACATTTTAATAAAATATGGTTTAGTTCAACATATTTTCCCCTGAGTTATATAGGATCTGTCTCACAGCCTGAAGTCAGTTCTGGTGATGGCAGTGAGGACTGGCTCTGACACTGGTTTCCTGGGTCTTCTGGTCCACAACAGGGCCAGACCAGCCTCACGAAAACTCTGATGGAAAAAGTAGATGAGCGGGTTCAGACAGCAGTCCAGGTATGACATCACTGACGACAGCGTCCTCAACCAATCAGGGGCCGGAGCCAGATCCTTCCTACCCAACAGGAGCAGCTGAATGGTGGGTGGAGCAAAACATAAAGACAAACATATTGGGAGTAAAACTACAGTTTCATGGATATTCCTCTATAGTGAATAATATAGGGTCTAATAATACAGACTCTGTATTATTACATACAACAGCTTGTGTTTACCTCAGACATAAAAAAGGGAGAGTAGCAGACGACGTAAGAAGCCACTAACAGAGGGGTCACCTCAGACAAATCTGTGTCTTCATCACTGAGACGAACAAGAAACACAATAAAAAGAAGGTTTTGTCATCACACAACCTTTCATTAAACTGCTTACAGTGAAAATGTAGAGATTTCAGGATTCTTCAGATGAAACCTGCCCTAATTATTATTTATCAGATTTTTGAGGACAGCTGGTTGCACAGCGCTTTATTTTGGAAAATCAAAGTAAATATGTATACAGTCATACAACACACTTTCCATTCTTTTTAAATAAGTTGAAAACCATTTATCATTTGTCTTTTACTTCACAGTTCTCTTCTTCACTAACCCTAATCCCGTACCATTTTGTGTCTGTATATCATCTACAATTCTAATAATAAGTTTAAAAATTAAGAACATTAAACATATGTACATGACCACAGATAATGATAGAGAAGTATGGAAAACTGTCGACAGAAGGCGTTACATGTCAAATTGTTTTCCTGTTTTGAGTTTGTTTTTATTGGTGATTTTTGTCTGTCACTATTTCTCTGTAAAACTTTCCTCAGGTCAGTTTATAAACGCTTCTCTTGGCGTCACTGTGTGAATGCACTTCTCTCCTGCTGATGTAATGTCAGATAAACCCATTGACTGTAAACCTTCCTGCTGATGTTGTGTCACGTTGTTCACCTGATGTATCTGTTGCTGGAGCGACAGCTGACAACCATCCGTACAGAGCAGATAAACATGAGGAGGAAAGGAAGGAAGATGGAGATGGAGAAAGCGCAGAGGATGTAGGTCATCATGTCTGAGTAGCTGCTCTCCCAGAAAACGGCACACAACATCTCTGCAGGATCATACCTGAAAGTCCAGAAAAATATTGCTGATATTTATAAATGAACAATAACTTGTTTCTGAGCCAACTACTGTACAAACCTGACCCAGTCATAGATGACAGGGACGCTCCCAAACACCAACCCTGTTACCCAGGAAGTCAAACAGGCTGCTGCTATGAACCCAAGCACAGCACTTCCTGTGGACGACGTCCCAATCAGACGCTGCGCACTGAGAATAGCTGTAAAATTCATCAAAATTCAATCATATAAAATCCCTTTAGTTGCAGGTCATATATTAAAATTTCCTGCACAAAGTTGTGGGAAAAGAAGAAATGCCCTGGGTAAATACCCACAGCGAATTTAACACGTTGACCTTGTATTAAAATAGAAAAACTGCATGCAAAAGCTAATACTGGCTCGCTACTTCCATTGGATACAGAAGGAAATCAGAAATCTTTAGCTTCATGTGAGCATCTTTTAAAGAAGAATAGTTTTTTTCACTGGAAAGCATGGAAGTGTCTGTAAACAGAGTAAAAAATATCAGCTAGGGCATTTAAAGCAGGATTTTGGGTTTTTTTTTTTACTTTTCTTTACATTTTCTGGAAGTCAGTTTATCTTTTCTCCTCCTTGACATCAACTCACCATTTTCGAATGTTTTATTTATTTGTGCTGAGAAACATTTAAATAAGTGTACCTGATAAAAACAGTGAATGAATACAAATTTAGAAACATTTGTATTCATACAAATCTGTAGTTCCAAAATTAGATTTGTTTTTCATTGCATATCCGATTATTTAAATAATCGGATATTAATAATCGGATTTAAATCCGATTATTTAAATAATCGGATATGCAATGAAAAACCACTGATAAACAGTACTTAGAGTTTTTATTTGATTGGTTTAATAAATTAATGTTTTGAAAGCTAAGTTCCTCAGAGTACCTATGCTGCCTATGGATGAGCTGATGAAGGCAAACTTCAGCAAGCTGACAACTTCACACCATGGAGACTTCTGTCCTTCCGTCAGGGCGGCCATCATGGATCCAGACGTGATCAAAAGAGAACATCCTGATCATAAATCATAATTTAAAGTTAAAAATATCCTTTCTACTAATACAGTCAAACAGAATGGAAGTGCATATTGGAAGAAGGTAAATACAGCAGTAAAGTGAAGCGACATAAACATGGTTTCACTGGAAATCATGAAAGTGGTACCTAGATCTGACATGGTGAGACTGATGAATGGAAGCCAGTAATGGCAGCAGAACTGACCTCTGCACTGAAAACAACAAAATAAAGGGAGCAGATAGACATACACCACTTTATATTTTGGAATAAAAGGTGAAACACAGTCCTTTACAAGCAGTAAAATAGAATAGAATAACATAAACTTAAAAAAGAAACCTGTGATCCAACTTAACTTAAGAAAAGCTAAGTGGAAATATTTGTTAATAGAAGTAAAAAATAATAAAATCAGGAAAAATAAAATGTTTCCAAATCAGTTTCTTTCAATAAATCTTATAAACATTTTTTAGAAATTGCAGGTGTGTCTGTGTCTGGTGAATTTTTGATTAAAACATATTTGTTTTTCATTTAGTGGGTAGAAAATCCAGAAATTTTACTCAAGTAAGAGTAAAAACACTTCATAATAAAATTACTCAAGTAAAAGTACAAAGTGCAGCATAGTAAAAACACTAAAGGTGTTTTTGTTTTCTTTCAGAAGCGTTATTCATTAAATGTAATTGAGTAAATGTAACTAGTTACTGCCTCACGAAGTGTAATTGAGGGCTTTAGTTAAATCAGGACTCCATAAACCATTAATGGACTAAAAAGAAGTGACGACCTTACCATGACCTTGATGATCAGAACGACACTGTTTCCAACAACTCCCACGATCATTTCTACACCCAACACAGCCACCAACAGCCACTTCTCCTCCTCAGACCAACGCTTTTCAGGGTACAGAGTCCCATTCAAGCCTTCACTCACTGCAACAGAGGAAACGCAGAACACAGATGAGTTCAGCTTTCCACCAAGATATCAAGTTGCACTGAGAGAGTAAAAGTTGCAACAAAACAATGCAAAGGAACAGAGTACAATTTGGAAAATGATCATTGAAAAAAATCAATTGTCCTGTGAATTAATAACTCTAGCAACAGCAGCAGTATAGGTTTATAAAGGAAAAATGATGCTTACTGGTCCGGCGAGCCCTGGAGCTTCAGCACCGATGACAAGTGATTCTGTTCAGAGTCCAGATGAAGGAGTCATCAGGAACCTATTCAATTAAACTTCACTCGCTCTGTTGCACTTATGCAACAAGGCTTGTATACTCTTCATATGCCTGTGCGTTTCTAAGAACATGCATTACTAGCGTTGTGTAAGCTAGTTTGGCTGTGCAGCAGACATGAAAGCAGTCAAAACAATTTCATTTCTGCTTTGAAACATTTGTGCTCCATCAAAAGAGGTAACATTCGGACTGTTTGTATTTCTATTTGGTTCTCGTGAAATCAGCTGCATGATTTTGTACCATGTTGTATTGTATGGACCAATTATTAAGCACAACTTATAGAAAATAAAACTGAAATTTTGACTTGCAGAAGGAACAGTTATTACAGTTACTATCATTATTAGTAGTAGAAGTGGTAGTTTATTTTTTTAAGTATATTAAGGGCTGTTCTGCCTTGAGTCATCAACAGGCGAGTGCTGCTGTCCTGTTGTTATATAAAACACAGTGCAGCCCTTAAAGTACTTTAAAAAAACGAAAATAAGAAACAAATATTAACAATATGATAAAATGATTTGATTATTTACTTACTTTTTTATTGATAAAATGTTTGTTTACAAATACAAAGAAAAAGCAAGGAACATATAAACAAATGTGTGCACAGCCTTCTGTAAATACATTGGAAGAAATAAAAATCAGAAAGCAGACATAATCATAAATGAAAAGACTATTCAATGACCTACAATCTCCATATGTGTTTGAAGCATTTTTGTGTGTACTTTTGGAAATAGTGGGCAAATACAGTTCGATATCCTTAACCAAAACTGTAAAAAAAAAAAAAAAAAAAAAAAAATACAATACAATACAATAGGGTGACAATGTTAGAAATGTATATTTGTGGATATGAAAATTGCCAAATATAGCTAACAATTTGCTTAATTTCCAGTCTTATGTTTGCATTCGTGTCATTTCCATGAAAGCCAAAAATAGTATGCGCATACAGTTATACCTTTGCGAAAATAAAGTAGCTTTACATACTTACTTCCTGACATTTGTGTTTTTCACACCGCCGTCCAATAGGTGGCGGTGTTCATATCAAGGTGAGTCACAGCTGCAGAAGAACTGGTCATCTTGTGTAACTTCCGGTGTTCGGCGTCTCTCCTCTTGTAGCTAGTGTCACTTTTCGGTAAGTTAGAAGTGCTTAAGGGTGATAAGACGTAACATTTTCTTCGCGGTCATTCTTCGCGGTGTTAAACTTTGATGTCAGCTTTTGGTTGACGCTGAGAAGATACTTTTATTCCTCATTTATTTGAAGCGACCTTTATTCAGACGTCCTTGACAAGCGGCAGTTGCACCGACGCGGACATTTCTCTGTTCATTCACACAAAATTGGGTAACTGACGTGGATAAAACTCAGCTTTGTGAATATTTAGTCCGGTGCTGCTCTCTACAGCAGCTCTGCTGAACGTGTAGAATAATGCAGAAGTAGCTCTGTTTGTTGCTGACAACATTCATGCTGCATTGTGGAAAATAGAGTATTTTAAACTCACTGTATGTATAATATTATTTACCCGAGCTTTGCATTATTACTTCGTATTAGATAGTGAAAATGTGTTTTCTGCTAGTCTTGTCTGTCTGCTTGTGCAAATTATTGTATTTGCCACCAAAGTTTTGCGATATCTATCTATAAATAATGATGTAATCTGTAATATGTGTATCAGGATGGCTCATTGCTGTGAAATATAATATTTCTTCTTATTTTTATCTCATTGAGAACAACAGCCGCATAGGTTAAAATTTACTAAAACATTTAATAATTAGTTTGAACTGAATTGATATTTCCATTTATATGCAAAAAGATTTGAAACCTGGTATTTACAGTCAAATCTTAACCCAGTTCACACTTCCCCTAAAAGTACCATCATATTTAGAATCGTTTTGAAGGTTATTTACTGAATTGAAAACATTTAGATTTGAAAAAAAAAAAAAGAAAGAACGTTTTTGCATCTGTTCTTACAGCTCAGGAAGCACCATATTACTGAAAACATGTTATTGTACTAATACTTGTAATATTTGTTTCAACATCCCACATTAGCATCTTGCTATCAAAGCGCTTTCTCAGAAAAGGCAGTAAAAGCAGATGCATTTTTTCAAATATGCTATTTTACAATATTCCACACATTAAAACATTGATGATAAAAGTGATTTTAGGTATGCTATAACATGTCGTGTATCCTCCACGACAATGAAAGTGCTGATTCTTTAGTTAGACACGTGTCTTTTTTAAAATCTTAAAGATTGTTTTTTTTCTTGCCCAACTCTCATCATTGGACTGTTAACCAAGAATTGTTGTGTTGTCTTTTGTTTCTTTTGATAGTGCTCTTGGCACATACATTGCGGTTTTATCCACTGTAAACACTTGCTTGATGGTAGCTGTAAATGATGAGCAGTCACCACAGGAAGCACCAGATCCAAAATAATCTCACCCAGCAGACTGAAACAAGGATGCCTCAGTAGATTCCCTCCTCTAATGCTGCCTGTTCTCTGTATTTCCAGCACTCATCGAGCTTCTTATGAATCTAAGACTGTATCAGGTTTTAATCTGTCAGGTTTAAAATGATTTTGTACCATGTTGTATTGTATGGAGCGACTTCTTATTGTCTGGCTGTTCTTTGGGGCATATGGAGAAAAAAAAAGTCAAAACTTCATTTGTGATAAAGTCATACCGCAGTTACTCTGTGTAATATATTAATTTTGCTCTAAGATACTCTGATGGTGCTTTATTGTATTCATTTTTTTGCTTCCGCTTTCAGCTTTAAAGTCCTGATGGCTGCAACCTTTCGTTATCTTTACTCCGTCTCGAGGACAGGTAAGAGTTTTTCCAAAACTGATTTGAATCTTATTTTGCATGGGAAGTTGGTTTGATTGTGCTTTCTTCAGGCTCTTTGTACAGATTCTCCTTTAACAAAATAATTATTGGTGCTTTGTAGCTTAAGTTACGCAGCAATTGCATAAAAAAAAACAAAAAACAACAACATTATTTTACGTTAAGACAGCATTGTAGTCCAAAGTGCTTCACTGAGTTACTACTAAACAGGGGGAAAGAATAAGCGACTATAAAAGCGCAAAGTAAATAATTATCTTTTTATGTAATTCCTGCTGTTTTTACAGCAAGATTTATCGGTTTCAATTAAAAAGGAATTATCAAATACAGAAACAACTACTTAAGGCAAATATTTTTAAAAAAGAACAATCCCAATTTAATTTAATAGTTTTCCTGTGTTTTCTCAACTTCCCTGGTTTGACATTTTCAGATAGCGAAGATTTGTGGTGCCATGTCATTCTAAAAGTGGAGAATTTGTGCAAATGTTTCTTTATGTAGTGAGGACAGAAGTCTCCCCATCAAGCCTTTTTTGTTGTTATATAACACCTCATGCTATTATATGTATTTTTGAATGATAGTGTGAAGATTTTTCTCTGTAAGTAAATTGTTCAGTTTGTATCATCTGTTCCATTAATTTCTACAGCCTAACCATTACCATAAGTAATTTTTATTTTCATTTAACCATCTCTTAGCATTCTAACTTTGTAAACTCTGATGTAAAGGCTTCATTTAAAACCGCTTCTGTTAAAAATGGATGCATTTAACCTAAAAGAGCTGGTGAATATTGATTAATTTCATTGTAAAAAGCTGCTAGATTGTGTGATTGTACAGTATTGTGCTGTGCATGTGTGCCATATTTACAAATAACTACATAAATAAAGTGGCGGCTGTTAAATTATGTGCATTTAAGAATTATTTATTTATTTAAAGCAGTGTAAGAACTGTTGTAAATATATTTGTCTCCATGTTATTTAGTTGACACTGGTTTCCAATCAGCTATCAAGTATCTTTTAGGAAAACTTTACATCTTATAATTTTATTATGAAGTTGATATTAATTTATTTATTTCATTTATTCATAGGCACTTTGGCAGCTGCCCAAGTGAGGTCCTTCAGTGTTTCAGTCCAGAGGAATGGATTCAGTAAGTTCCAGTTAAAGACCGACTGCATCATTAAACACAGTTTCATATCATTTTATCAGACACACACGCACAGTCGTGTTTTCATCATTTCTGGGGACTTCACATTGACTTCCATTAATTTCTACAGCTTAACCATAATCCTAACCCTACATTTAACCTGATGAACCACTAACCTAAAAACAATTTTTCTCATGGGAGCAAGAAAACATCCCCACAAGGAGCAATGGTCCCTATAACTCCACATTGTACACACACACACACATTCACACACTTCACTTAGGACTCAAAGTGATGTCGTGTTTACTTGATCTAATCTTTTAAATCCTGATATATCACAGATAAATGAGCATCTTATTGTTTGCAGAGTATGTGAATGCCCAGGAGCTGCCGACAGACATGAAGTCCATCACAGACCGATCTGCACAGACGCTGCTGTGGACAGAGCTCTTTAGAGGTCAGAGGTCATGATGTGGATTAAGGGAGTTGTAGAAAAATGAGAGGTCATCAGTAGCTACGTTTCCATTACAAATGTGCACAAAGCTAAACGCAGCTACTGATACATCTACACAGATTCATTTAAATTACTGATTTTATCTTCTGTAAGTAATATAATGATAACTCCTCATTGATTGATATATCAGACCAATAAGTTAGGCCAATATTTGCCATTTTATTAAATATAGATTAATATATGCGAGTTGTTTCTTTTCTCTGTGAAAGGAATGTAATTTTTCCTTTTTGAAAACAAGTTTTGTACTGAGGTGTGAATGATTTGGTTTCAGGTCTGGGCATGGCGATGAGCTACCTGTTCAGAGAACCTGCCACCATTAACTACCCGTTTGAGAAGGGGCCGCTGTCGCCGCGCTTCAGAGGAGAACACGCTCTGCGCAGGTTGGAACGAACTACATGTCCATGATTTCTGTAGAAAATCCTTGAACCTCACAAAAGAGCTTTGATATATTTAGCTTTTCTTTAAATATTAGAGAAATTATTAAAAAAAAACAGACACGCAGCAGAGATGCTTAGCCTTTTTAGCGCTTTAATCATTTTAGCCTGTGTGTAGTTTATGATTTATTGGTAAGAATTTAAAAAGTTTTGTGTCACTGACATCAGATAAAGGCAGAACGTGAGTCCCATGCAGCTGCAAGATGATTGGCTCCCAATTCACATCTCCAAAAGAAATACTTTTTTTGTAGTGGTGATTGAATTTGTTTTGATTGATATATTTAACTTTATGTGGGCTTCAAAATAGTGACAGCACTTTTACTCTTTTCTCTATAATAAATTTTAACAGGTATCCCTCAGGAGAGGAGCGCTGCATTGCCTGCAAACTTTGTGAAGCCATTTGCCCTGCCCAGGTGAGAGCAGATGAACTTAGTACAAATTTAATTCAGTCACCCTGGGTTTTAGTCCAGGGTGACTAAAATCCTGGAAAACGCTTGAATTTCAACGAGGTGTTTTCAAGGTTTACAAAGTGCTTGAGTTTTGCAATAAAGTGCAATCAAATGTTTGCTGAAATTGCAAAACATTACAGTTGAAACCAGATGTTTTCATAATGCCTAATAAGAGAAGCACATTTTTTTCTCACTGTACAAAGTTAAATCAGACTAAACTTTTCTTGTTTTAGGTTGGCTAACATTACCAAAATTATTTGTGTTTGCAAAATGCCAGAAAACGTAGCAAGAACATTATTTAGTTGGGGTTTTTTTCTAGGTTGTCTTTAGCATGTAATTTCAGTAGTAAAGTCATTTAAATTAATATAATTTGTTTGGATTATTTGAGTGTTTTGAATATTTATTATTCCTAAAAACTTATGTTTTTGAAATTAGTGTTTTGTTTTTTTGTTTGTTTGTTTTTTACCTTGTGTCTGCTGTAGAACACCAACAATTTATGTAACAGTAATAAATTATATAACAGCAAATTTTTATTGTTTTTATTTCAGCGAAGTTTAAAAACTTTCCTGAAAAATCCCTGAAAAGCACTTGAATTTTCCTTTGATAAAAGTATAAATCTGGTAAATTATAGTTTCAGTTTCCTTTTATTGTCTGTCTCAGATATTGGTTGGAGTAAATTGCCTTTAAGTAAAGTACTAATTAAGAGAGAATGTCAAAAAGTAGTTCTTCCTTTCCCATGTTCTAGTAAAAATTACATCTTGAAAGTAATTTTTTTTGCTGACACAGAAAGCTTCAACAGATTTGTGAAAATGCTGGATGTTTCTGATCAAAAACAAAACGGTAATATAAAACAAACTGAACTATCCACTGTCTAGATCTATGATGAAGACATTTCGTATGACCGTCAGCTGTTACTAACATCTTGCTGCAAATTCCCACAGTGGATTTCAATATTTACGGTGAGTGAAAACCCTGAGGATCTGAGTCGGTGTTCTTGGTTCTCGTCCTGTTTCCAGGCCATCACCATTGAAGCAGAGACTCGAGCCGACGGCAGCAGGAGGACGACTCGCTACGACATCGACATGACCAAGTGCATCTACTGTGGCTTCTGCCAGGAGGCGTGTCCTGTGGACGCCATCGTGGAGGTGTGTACATGTCTGCAGACCAGCAATCCACCTCAGCTCTTTGTTTGCTGAATGAGAAGTAAATACAAAACATATATTTACTTCATAAGTGGCAGGAAAATATGAAGCAAAATGTTTAATAAAGGCACCAAAACAAATCAACAGCAGCTCCAAATGTTTTTAAACATGTAAATTTTTTCTGCTCACATTTGTTTCAGTTTTAACATGTAGATATGTTCAATAAATCAAAATATAATTGAAAAGTCAATTTATTTTAGGAACTTTTATCACTTTATTCACTCAGCAGGTTTTGATGCTCAATTCAGATTTTTGATGAAATCTGATTTTCACCAGGCTGGCGTTTTCTGATAATTCTCACAAGTTGCTGCTTAAAATCTGAAGAATGTGTCAATTGTTTTATCTGATTAATTGATAGTCAGAATAATCGATCACTAAAATAATCATTAGTTGCATCAGTTCACTTTTAATTTGACTCAAATCAAAATAAATGAGCAGTTCACTGGTATTTTGTTTGAAAACAGTCAAAACGTGTTACTGTCAAGCCAAGTGGAATAAAAATCCTTCTTTTCCTTTAATCCCGAATATTCTCCTTCTGCAGGGTCCCAACTTTGAGTTTTCCACTGAAACCCACGAAGAATTGCTCTACAACAAAGAGAAACTACTAAACAATGGAGATAAATGGGAAGCTGAGATCGCTGCCAACATACAAGCTGATTACCTCTATCGATAGATGTCCACACACAGCACCTACATTACTGGGGAAGACTATAAACGTGACACATGTTGACTCTGTACATACTGTAAGAATATTAACTCAGCTTTGATGGGTGAGCTTCAGATTTTCTGAAGGAACCTTTGTTGACAACAAAGACCTAATTAAAACATCAACCTTTTAAGTTAAGTCTCATTTTGTTATCATAAATATTCTTTATGTTTCCACCTCAAGGCTTTGTTATTGTTCATTGTGCGTATTTATTACGATTTCAAACCACTTGGCTCACTCAGTGTCCAGAGCTCTCTCCTGCGTGTGTGGAAAGTCTTTCATTAACAGGATTTTAAAACGTGTCTGGTGCCTATTCTTCTCACTAAAAAGCCATTTAAATTTATTGTCATCAGCAGGGTTATTTTAGTGGCTCTTTATTTTGTCATGACGGCTCAGTAAGAGATACGTGCACAGCCGTGTTTTGTTTGTTTTTTCTTCACTTTCAGACGCCATCGTTATTGCTAAATGTCAACAGAACAATTTTCCAACTTGCTGCTTTATAGATTTTGGCTGGAAGCTCCCAGCTAGTAGCAGCTTGTTGCCGTACATTATGTGAAACGTAAAGAGCGTCGTACAAACAGAAAATTAAAAAGAAACAGGAATTGGAAGATTAAGGTAAGCTACTGTTAATTGCTCAGTCGACCAGATATGGACTCTGATGGATACCAAAGTTAGCATTCGAGTCTGTGTGAATAAATCATTTTATTGGGTTTCACTGCAGACATTTGGGGTCTTAAAATAAAATGCAACTTTAAATGAAACATTAATTGTTTCTCCTAATTTTTTAGGATTAGCAATGATTTTTCCATTTTGTCATATTTGAACCACAAACTTTTTTGCATTATTATGGGGTTTCCATGTGATAAATTAATTTGTAGTAGTGCATATGTGTAAACATTTTTTAATTTAATAATCCAAACTCAAAATGAGACTTATTTGTAGAACCATATTTTGGTGCAAAAGTCTTACATCTAATGACTAAGTTCTTTAGAAAATGACTCGGGTTAAGTCAGGTTGAATGAGGAGTGATTGAATAGAAATCTCTTGAAATCTAGGCTTTGAATAGGACATTTTTACCCAGGTGCTCCATTGTGGCTCCAATAGCATATTTCCCAGTGATGGCTGTTAGGCATAGTGTTTGTTTCTCACCACAAATAGCATCCAATTGTAGTGTCAAACGTTTCATTTAGGTCTCACCTTATGTTTTTGACAAACCACAAAGGAAATTTTTCTGACTTTCTTCCAGAAATTATTTGCAGATACAATACAAAAACTATTTCGGTATAATTTATCAAATGCAGAATTAAATATTTAAATAAGAAAATATGAATTTGTGTTAATTAGAGCATGTTTAAGAATTTGAATGTTTATTTTTGTTACTTTATTGTCAGCACATCATGACATTTGTTTTATTCATCAGCCAGCAAAGGGAGGGGCTAACACTGTGGCAGGCAACGTGATTGGTCAGCAGTTTAGTTGCTAAGGTAGTTGACCAATCAGATGCAAGCGTCTGAAGCAAAGCTGCAGTTTTGAGTATTTCTTGATAGAATGCTTTTCAGGAAATACAAATGTCTTTAATAATTTTGCATGACAAAATACACCTAAATGTACAAAGAGAAACTACTAAACAATGGAGATAAACAGTAAATGATTGAACTGGCTTCCTGTTCACACCCACACTAACATCTCATGCAGACGTCACTCAGCATGACAACTTTTTGTGAGGAAACCTGGTCGAAAGCTTTTGGTCTGGATTTTGAACGAGTTAATTGTTTTATTTTTTTATTTACTCAGACTGCTTTAATTAGTCAGCCAATTCATTCTGCCACAGGCAAAATGGTTCGTTTCTCATTCTTGTTCTTTCATAATATCTGAAATGAAGCTCAATCAGGAAGTTTTTTTAATTCTGGATCTAATTCACATTTGAAGTTGTATAGACTGTTTAATTTCTTAGTGCATGAAATTAAGTAAATTAATAATAGTAATTGTCCTCATATTATTCTGGAGACTTCCACATAATTCTGAATCTCAGTTTTTTATTATTGTCGTTCTCCATGATTTCTCCCTTTCAGCCTCAGACTTTGTCCCACCCCCACTACCCACAGCTTGTCTGATGCAACTCATGAAAGGGGCAACTAGTCGATGCTAAAACACCCAAAACAGGTTTTGATATGCTAGATTAAGTGCTCGGCAGTGGAAATGAAAGAACCAGAACCCAGTAAGCAATGGAGTTAGTTAGCACTGAGGTGGGCAAATATACAAAAATTGTACTTAACTAAGAATAGCACTACTTCAACATATTTTTACTTGAGTAAAAGTAAAAGTATTCGGTGAAAAGTCTACACAAGTACTGAGTAACTGATCAAATGATCAATCATTTAGTATTTAAAAAATACATAGTTGGACAAAAATATAAAGTCAAGTGGAAATTTTGGTATTTTAACAAAAATTACAATAATTCACAAAAAAAAAATATTTCCAAATCAGTTTCTTTCAATAAAAAAACTTGTGAATCTATAAATTCATAGATTGGAAGTGTGTGTCTGTGTCTGGTTTGGTGAAAACATGCTTGTTTGTTATTCAGTGGAAAGAAAATACAGAACTTTTACTAAGTAGAAAAACTTAGTAAAATTACTCAATTAAAAGTAAAAAATACAACATAGTAAAAATGCTCCTTAAAGTAAATAAAAGAAAGTTGCGCAAGAAAATGCAGTTGAGTAAATGTAACTAGTTACCACCAACCTTTTAGCACTGGAACCAGTTTGAAGGAAGAACTTGAAGAACAGGAGTTTGTTTTGAAACCAAACTCCTGTCACCTTTACATTTGTGAAATCAAGACGTTCGCCAGGAATGAGTGAGACGTTGCGTCACTGATCCATCGCACAATGATTTGTAGCAGTGACATTGAAAAATCATTGAGACGCTGCAGATGTTCAGCACAGCTAAAAATACCTTTGGATCTATCTGACAAATGGCAGCCATGAAGAGACCAGGAGGAGGTCAGCCACAACAGAGATCCTGTTAAAACTGAGCCAGGTCCGGAAGAATCCCCCGCTCACATTTGGTGCCTTGCAAAAGTATTCATACCTCTTTTTGTTCTTGTTCTACAAACACAAACTACTGGGATCCAGTGACAGACCAGCACAAAGTAGTGTATAAATATGAACAGTTTGTTTGAGCTTGAAGCAACATAGCTGTTTATTTCTGCAACCAAATCTAATTAAAAAAAAAAATCTAATGAAGTTCATATTAACATAGCAAGTGTTTCAATTTGCATTATTGCTTTCCCGGATCCCCAGAATGCATTGCCTGTTAGGCTTGAATTGGGGTTGCGCCACAGAAAGAGTAAGGAATCATGGGAAGAGGTTTGTAAGTAATTGGAATTTATTCAGGTAATTAAATTATGCAGAGTTCAGTCAGTTACAGAAAATCATATAACAACCGCAAATAAATTGTTTCCCCAAAAATGGGGGGTTATGTACTTTCCGGGCGTATTGTCCGTTTTAACCACAATCGTGAAATTATTTTCTTTTCAGTTGTTATGAAAATGCTGTGTGCATCAAAAAATAACTTTAAGGAAATCTGACTAAACATCATAGTCGTATCTGATGCTTTGAAATTGGTCTCTTCAGCAACACTCCTCCTTCAGCATGTCATCTCAACATTGCTTCTCCATCATGCCGTTTGCAACCCTTCTTAGGAATGTTCAGACAAAATGTGAGGAAAAATCATGCCACACCACCGTAATCCTCTGAGTACTTCCTGTTGTCTTCTTCTTTATGTTTGCGCCAGCTGCAACATCCAGTAGTCATGTGACTTGGGTGATGCAAAATTTTTCCATTTTAGAAAATAAACCAATTTCAGTTTGGTCAAAAAAAGACCTCCAAGCAGCAAAACCTTTTATCATAGTCTTAGTAATAGATTTAGTTGAATGTTTGTTATATAAAGGTAGTCTTCTATGCTTTAAGTCCAAATACCCCCCCTCCCCCAAATTCAACACTTACACTCACATGTGAAAATGGCTGCAAACAGATGCACAATTGTACAACCATACAGCTTTGAACAGCAGCAGTAGAGCCTCCTGCACAACCAACATGAATGCGCCAAGTAGTTCCTTGATAGTAAGTCGACAACAAAACACTTGTCTTTTCCAGCAGCCATTGTACAGAGAATACAGTGGTAAAATCAGATGACCAAATGTGCTGGAGCTCAGCAGGGGTTGCTAAGTAACGGGGTAGTGTGACTCAACAATAGGAAGGTTTTTGAAACGACTCATTTTCTAGGTACCAAAAACATTAACTTATTGCCAGAAAAAAATGGTTGGGTTTTTTTTTAGAAGCGGTAGAAACCAAAATAGAAGCATAAAAATGTGCAAAAAGTGAATTTAGCATAATAGGTCCCCTTTAATAATAGTTTTGGCTGGATCTTTGTCATATGATGTTGCCTTTGTGCCTCAATCTCAATCTGAGTGTATAGCATTTTGGTAAACTAATTTCCTACTTTCTGAGCTGCGTGTGGGAGTCTATAGTGAGATACTTCCCTGTAAGCTGGCACGAGGGAACTTGGAACGGAGTAAAGGAGCAGTGCAGACAGAGGAAACACACAGTGGACAGCGCAGCACAGAGAGGACGGGCACTCTAGCTCTTTCCACAGCGGCATCACTGAGAGAACAACTGGCTCGCTTTAAATGCAGGACACACAACTACTCACCTAATCAAAGGTAAGCAGCAAACTACTGCGAAATGAATCTGTCAGTCTGACTGTTTCCTGAAGCTAGAGTGGGCATGCATGTAGGGAGAGAAGAGCAAGAAGTGTGGTCATAAAGGATTTTAGTGTTTTCTCTGCTCCTGGGAGCAGGCATGAGCTTAAAAAGCCTGATTTCTACCCAGACCTGCTCTGCTCTGGTCATGACTTTTTACAGTTTTCCTGCAGTCAGACACAGAGTGTGTGTGTGTGTGACTTTAACAGCGTCAGCAAGCTGTGTCATTGCATCTTGCCCGTGTAGTCTAACGCCGCAGTACCCACCCCCCACACGCCTCCTCCCCTCCTGCACACACTGTACAGCTTTCTGCCTCTTCCTCCCCTTCCCTGTCCCATCACTTCTCACACGTCCTCACATGCGTCCTCTGTAATGAGTTTGTGAATGAACATTCTAGGATTTATAGATCTAGTGGGGGATAAAAGGGACAAAAGAAGGGATTTGGATCAATCCAACATTTTGCTGCTACATAATGGAAATGAGTGGAAACTGAACGTCTCCTTGGCGTCTCTTCAGTTGCATTGAACTGAACAGAAAATCTTTGTTGTGGAAATCTGCATAGTGATCTATCTGTTCTGGAAATGTTGCTCACATTTCCTTGCGGTTCAGTTGTTTCAGTCAGTCCTTCATGCTGTTGTATTAAAGCATGCAGTGTTTCTGAAGAGCCGTTATCCACTCACATTGATTTAGTGTAAGTTGATTTAATGGGCAACACGGCAGTGCGATGGTTAGCGCGGCCGCCATACAGCAACAAGGTCTCTGGTTTGAATCTCAGCTGCGTTTAAGTTGTTCTTCTCATCTTTGTTACAAATTTAAGCCTTGCAAACAGAGCAATGTGTGATAGAAAAATGTGTTTTACTAACATAATAAACAATTTACTGTTGACCTTTGAATAGTAAATTTTTTTTAACCATCAAATTAGCCACAGTTACTCATTTTCTTCCTACATTTGCTGTGATACTGAAACATATTCTTTAAACCCAGAATGTCCAAATATTTTTGGTTTTTAATCAGTTCTTGGGCTGTTACTAATGAAAATAAGCACAGAGGATATAAGAAGACAATAAACTATCATGTAATAATGAAAAACATAGATTAATACATTCTATTTACTGATTTTAGTAGCTTATCTCAAAACTCAAGACTCCCTAAGAAATCAACAAAGGAATGAAATCACTAACCTTTTATTTTCTCTTGCACAAACAGGACAAAAATGAGGTTTTGGATGAATAAAATCATTTTAAATAATGTGATAACTAAGTAACAAAAAGGAAATGATGTTTTCTTAAATATTTAATTAAAAATAACTTTGTGAGACGTTATATTGGTAGTTATCCCCAGTAAATGCTCAGCTTGTGCAGAGTGAAAAATAAGAAAATACTCTTTAACTGAGAATAAGCTAAACATAAATAGCTTTTATGTTACCAAAATCCTTTTGATTTTCTAAAGCTTAATTTTAAAGTCATTTGAGAAAAAATATAGGACTTATTTTTAATCTTATTATTGGCTTCTATTCAGTTTATATTTATTCATTTAATTATAAACAAAACAATTATATACAGTAGAGGAAAATATACAAATAAATAAAATGAAAGGTAGCAGAAAGAAGAAAAAATTTTAAATATCTGCCAAGAATACATTTCTTTAAAATGATAATATGAGAAATCAGGAATATCTTTATTTTAGGTAAAACAAAATCTCACAATAAAATTTGAAATATAAAATTGCTCTTAGACTGATCAGAGATTATTGCTAATCCCTGTCAGTAAGTCTGTTAAATCCCCCGTTTGAATGTGGAAAATCTTCAGAAATATTTTCACTTATGGTAAAAGCAAAGGTGAATCCGATCACAGCTCCAATATAACGTGTACGTTTAAAAATGACATATTCCACAGCCACACTACCTTTATATACTTTGGCGCTCGCTGTACTCATTTAAATTTTTAGTGTGGAACGGAAGATACTCTCACACGGGAAAATTTCACAGTTTCCCTTTCAGGCCTCGCCAACTCAGCACACCAAGAATAGCAATGCAGGGCATTTATGTGGCTGAGCCGCTTTGTTCACTTTGACAGGAAACACGTGAGCAAAACCACCTGGATAGTTATGAATTATAACCCTGACCCCAATGACAGCATGCAGAGAGGGCGAGCGAGAGATGGAGAGAGAGATAGAAAGATGTTTTACTGAACAAGTAAACACTTTTGGTTTGTGAAAAATAAAACATAGCAATTTATGTCTTGCTGATTTGTCTTAAAGTTTTTATCAGGACTGTTTTTATGGATGGATGGATGGATGGATGGATGGATGGATGGATGGATGGATGGATGGATGGATGGACGGACGGACGGACGGACGGACGGACGAGTTGTCTGCTCCACATGTTATTTATAATGTAAAACCTGTTTGGAACGTTTCAGGAAAAACAGAAACTTTAAAATGAAGGAACTGATTTTGTTCTGCTCTGCTTCTGCATTGTTACGTGTTCATTTCCTGACAGCAGATTCTGGTGTCGTCATTTATGTGGCTTGTCACATAAATGAGACGGTAGCAGCAGAATGCAGCTGCGGTGAGTGTGCTCCAGGCGCTGCGTCCACCTTGACATCCACCACAGGTCATGGATCAACACGTTCTGGCTGCAGCGTTTAAGGACAACCTGCTGGTGGCTGCAAAACTCCCTCTGCTCATGTTGCATTTCTGAGGGAAGAGGCCATAAAAATAATGTTTCAGAATCCATGTTTGAATCTGTCGAACCTCAAACATCCAGTGTAGAGTTTACTAATCCCAGCTAATACAGTTAAAACTTGAGTCTTTATGTCAGCCCTCCTAGTCTAACATTGTTACTCCCATCCATTGTTTGTCCCTCTGAGCCCCTTTCACATCTGTGAGCTGCATGGTAATGAAGCAGAAACGAAAGGTTTGTTGGTTTGCTAGTTATCATAGCTGGACATTTTCCCTGGTGTTATAATTTAAGGCATGTGAATGTGGCACAATCACGACTCTGATCAGGGACGCTCTGTGGGTTAGAGAGAAAAAAAGCAAAAATATAGAAAATTGAATCGCAAACGTCTTCTAGTGAATTTAACAAACATGAAGCTAAAGCTGTTCCACTTGAACAGTTTTTGGAAAAACATTTACAGACAAAGGTGTTTTTATTTTAAAGTGGCTTAATTACTGCTCTGAATGTGCTGGGGGGGTTGTTGTTGTTGTTTTTTGTTTGTTTGTTTGTTGCATTAAATGGGCTATTTGAGTATGTGTACTCTAGTTAACAATAAACCGATTACTAAATTAGTTGACTATGTTTTCAATAATTGATCAGCCCTAATCCCAATATTTTCTGTAAACATTATGGCTGATAACAAACACAGCATCTTAATATATACAACCTGAAATTAAAATATTAGTTTTTCAACTCATTATCTTTGTTCTGCTTAAAGTGAAGGGTGGCGCTGTTTTATAAATGTGACTGGCCCCAATAAAACCATTATAACAACATAAATAATTTTATTTTAGGTGTTAAGATGCAGTTAGTCAGCGCGGGGCGCAGCGTTGTTCACCGGCACTCAGCACCGCTGCAGACCCAGATGTGCAAGCCTGCTAGGTAACCTAATATAATTCAAAAGCACCTTGAGAAACTTTCCACTGTATCTTCAGGCTTCCTTTTTAATTTAATTTACTCATCTTTATGTTTCAATGTAATCCTTTAGTAAGCTAACTGTAGCATTGTACTTTCAACTCATTTCACACCTTGCAGACCACAGTTTGAGAAAGACTGCTCTACATCCACAAAGAAATGGTGCAACATGTTTTGACCTTGCCTTTGCTCAAACATCATCACTCACAAAGAGAGTCTCACCTCTAAAAGCATCTTTCCCTGCATTAAATCAAACTCCTGCTCACTGATTGTCCCTTCTCTTCTTAACCTACATAAAGCTTCATTGACTCGTTCCCGCATCTTTAAGGCATGACTCATCTGCTTCATTCCTCTGCAATTGCTACAATGCTGCATCACCCTTGTTCTCAAAGACAGGTTGTGCTTTAAAGCAGGTATCACAATTCAAAACTGGAAAAAAAATAGTAAAAGAAAATTTGCACAGAAGACAAATGACAACCAATTAACATTAAAGAACATAACTCTTCTAGCCACGGCTCACAGACTTTGACAGAGTTTTGAAAACTTTAAATTGTTCTTCCTTTGGACGCTCAGAAACGACAGGCGAGGAATAGATTGCCGTAATCACAGTTATATAAGCTTTGCGGTGTCATTTGAATCAATCCAGGCAGATAAATCAGGCTAACAGGCTTAGCAGCTCATACATGCTCCTCTGTCGAGACTCAAAGACTAAAATCTTCACTCAAGTCTTTCTGTTTTTCAGCAGCGCATTTTATGATGAAGAGTGAGTAAAGTTGATGGAATGAGCACAGCGAGGCGATCCGGTGGGTCGGTTATGGTCTGCAGCAGCATTTTGTTCGGGTCCGTTGGGTGCCTGTAATTGAAAAGAAAAAAGTGTTGCTGTAAATGTCTTCTATTGTTTTCCCCTTGGATCATTGTGGTTTCCTTTGCAGGATGGGATTTGTTTTACTATACAGAAGCAATATTGTTGAACTGATTGCTGAAGTAAATGGGGTAAATGATGTGAAATTGATGAAATGCTGCAGTCATTGAAGGAGAGGTGTAGCTTTTTGCAAAGGATTTGTTTTATCCTTTCAGAAATAAAACGCTATTTGCGTGTTTCTGCTAACAATGTGGGCCGGCTGGAATCAACAGTTAGAATATTAGATAATTCACACACCTGAATGGTGCTGTTTACAATATATCCTATGCATGTATAATATTGGATACATTTATCGACCGGTTGATTTCTGGGCGCCGATTTCCTTATTTCTGGGGGTTTGGTGATCGGCCAATATTTATATTATCCACTAATCTTATTTTCGTCAGCAAAGGTTTAAAAATCAGTCTCTGTCCTCTTCTGCTCTGCAGTGAGAGGTTTGACTGACAGACCAGCCCACCAGGTCGGGTCTGAACGTTTACAGTTAGCAATCAGTGACTTTCTTGCTATATTTAGTGACATTTCAGACAAAAAGATTGATATCGACCAAAATCAAAATCGGCAGTTCAGGCTTTTTAAAGATCGGTATCTGGGGATCGGCCAGAAAACAGCAATCGGTGCAGCTCTACACACATAGTCATGACATTCTATGATTAAATTCATTTCTCTTAAGCGTAACTCACCTGGTGTAAAAATTTTATTTACACCAGGTGAGTTTTTCTCCCCTGAGAAAACAAGCGGCTGCTGAGTTTTCTTGTGCCTTGGGCCGGCCTTGGTGCAGCATGTTTTTAATGACTTATCACTTTAACAACCTTATTCACATGTGATTTTAATTGTGGTTTTTATTTAATGGGAACAACGCAAACACAAAATTCTATTTCTTTTTCAACATTAGTGAAATATCAACTAGGTTTTGCGTACATTTGTAATGGAAATGCAGTTCAGGTCAAGGTGGCTTAAATCTCTGGTGTTGTAGCCACAGAAGAAGAGTAAAGGGTTTTAGCACCCAGTGGCACCATGGGATATTTCCAGAAAGATCAGGAGTTCATAAAGACACAAAGGCCCAATTCTAAGGCATTAAATTACAACGTCAAATGTCTTGCAAGTCACATTTGACTTATAGCAACAGAAGGTAACATTGTGCTACAAAATGCCACTATGTATCTGGAAAACATATTAATCTGCCCCTTTAAATAATAAATATTGGTATTTGTATCGGCAGTAATGACTTCTTGGTATCTAACTAAGCGCCATCACAGACCTCTAATGAACTCTGCCAGATCTGCTTTAAGATGTCCTCCTCCAAACACATACCAGGATTTTCCAGAACCGCGTACCAACTTCATCTTCTCAAAGAAAGATTAGAGCATCTTTATTATGATGCCTTCAAACTGAACATAACACAAGACCTGCCAGCATCAGTAGGGCCTGCTTCCTGCAACTATTAGATTCATTACACAGAATATCAAAGAGAGAAAGAAGTGCCATCACCACTCTAATTCACTGACAGCTTAATGTGTTACCAACACCTGGACCTCCACCTCCTAAATCTTCTTATGGTCGCTTTCATGTGTTTAGTTGCTGCACAATCTCTCCTCTTCTTAATCTGCAGCTTTGGAAACACTTAGAAAACTTTTTCATGCACACACATTTAATTCCGTAGATTGTCACAGTGCAATGTTTATGCCTGTTAAGCTCGTTGATGGGTTGTTTATTTAGATAAAAGTCAATGCTGAGTAATTCTCTCTGAAGTAATTATCTTTTCTTGCTAGTTCCTGCTTAAAACGATTAAACTGGTAAACAGAAAACACCTCTGTCTCTTCTTTACACTGCAGTGATGTTATGAAACCATGACCTTTCTAGGGCTGAAACAATTAATCGGTGATTAATCGGTTAATCGTCGATCATTAACTACAATGTAAAGGTTTAAAAAATGTACAATGTGGTGAAAAATACAACATATTAAAAGTAGTAATTAAGCCAAAACTGTACAAAAATATTTACATTTTTTATTTAAGAATAAGCATCATAATAAAAACACAATATTACAGATTAGACTGTAACATCAGATAAATATTTGATGGTTTAATGAAAAGTGTTTTTAAAACCTACTTAAAGGTTATTTTCAAAAGCTACTTTTATTCTGAAACTCAAGCACATATACTGATTATTGAACACAAATTCAAATTTATAGAGATTTATTCAAATACAACTGGATCCAGTTCAGAACAAATCCAGTTGACTTCATTTTTTACGTTTCAAATCCAGTAAATATCAATGTGTTTCTACCAAAGTTATTATATAACGGGATTAAAATCTGTAGACTGAAGAATAAAATGTGAGTTTATGAGCAGCAGACCCATAACGACTTGGGATTCCAACCTCAACATGTGTGAATAGAAAAGGCTGACTTGCCTCTTATTTCACTGCAGCTGGTCGACCTGATGAGCTGAGGTTAGCAACATTGGCCCCAGCGGAGTCCCCAAGGCAAATTTATCGCTCAGCGGTTTGTGGCTTCACGCCAGGCTGAGGAGGAGACGCTCCTCTGCACAAGACAGATTTTAGTCCTGAGAGGCCTTGGATCTGTGATATTGCCCCAAATGGTTTTAAAGTAATTCTGGAGGTGCATACTGCTTTTATTTAGAAAAGATAAAGTAGAAGAGGAGGGCTGATGTCCACCCATGGGGATGTCAGATTCGGTTGCAGTGTAAGCTGTATAATTTCATTCCAATGATAAAAAGTGAAAAGGGCTTCTAAAAATGGGGGCGGAGGGAAGAAAAATAAGGCCATTAATTAGAGGTAAAACCAAAAATAGCAGAGACAGTGGAGACGTTTTCTTTACTCCAAAAACACAAAATCTCACCAAGTAATTTTGGTTTAGATTCTAGTGCAAATACCTTGAAATAAAACAAAACTAACTAAACTGTGACCTTTTGGAAAGCTGTCAGAGCTCGTTCAAAGTCAATAATTCCTTAATATTAATTTAAAAAGTACTACTTACTTTGCCAGATTATTTCACTTATTGTAAGACATTCTTCCTGTGTTACAAGCGAAATTATCTGCCAGTGGAATTAGAACTTTTTCATCTTTATCAATAAATTGCGGACTTAAAACAGGCCTCTATATCTAAAAAATCACCTGTAAGTTTGCTTTGATTTACTTCTAGGGAACTAAGATATTTGTACTAGAACTAGACCAAAAATACTTGATAAAATTTCGTGTTTTTCTGGACAGAAAATACGAAGCGGTGACTGTGAGTCTGGAAACTGGCTGTGTAGTAGTTATATTACACCACTAGAGGGCGCTGTGACCCTATAAAACAATCCTGTCGCCTCCTGCTGTGCGATTTACTAATTGCATTTGTAAATCTTTTTGTGTAAAATGAATAATTACATTTTTATTATTGTTGTTGAATTTTATTTTTCAGGCAACATGACTCCTGTGTTTAGATCCATGATTTTGCTGCTGCTGCTGCTGCTGCTGCTGCTCTCCTCCTGGCAACCTGCAGGAGCCAAAGAAGGAAAATCCACCAAAAAAGGAAAGAAAGGAAAGCAAGTTGTCTGTCCATCGTAAGTAAAAATAATTTTAAAAGTTTGTCTATCAAAATGGAGCAAAAATAATATATGAAAGCAAGTTTAAAGATCTGAACTGCTGGAAATTAATAACATTAACAACCTGGAAACACAAGTTATTGTAGTTTGTTTTACAGGGGTTTTTTTTCTTTTCTTTCTTTTGCTTTTTCTTTTTTCTTTGCTTTTCAGAGAACCGTTATAAAATTTGATCTGGCACATGATGGTTTACAAAGTACCATCATAAACCGGTTCTAAAAGAGATCAGACATATGAGGAGGTCATTCAGATCATTTGCCAAAAATGTAAGAAAACCAAACTGAAATCAAAATTCTCCGATCAGAAATACAGAAGAGTGCAGTAAGCTGCTTGATAAAACCCTGTCTGTGTCATTTGGGTTAGATTACTTTCATTCAAATTAAAAATGATACAATTTAAATGGGAAGAAAACACAGAGTTCATTCATGTAGCATCTGTGTTGCCTTTAGGTTGAGATCATGGTGGTTAGCATATAATTTTACAGAAAAAAAAACAGGCATTTATATTTACGGATATAAGAAGACTGAAGGAAAATTACAGTCAGAAAAAAATCTTAAAATCTGCATAATTGTTAGGAACCAAAAGAATCATCTGACTAGCTGTGTGATCACAGGTTTTATTTGCACAGTTTTCTTCCCTGATGGACCAGGATTCTTCCAAATTACAAAACCAGGACTCATGATGATCAAGCTAACAGTAGCTCTGGCAGCGTTGAATGGATTTGTCAACACAGAGTTTAATCCTTAATCCCACTGAGAGTATTTGGGATGTGCTGGAGAAGAGTTTGTGCAGCCCGAAGCCCCATCCTCAGTACAGAGTCTGACAAAAAGGAAACTGCTGACAGACGTGAAATGCTATTATAACCAGTAAAGTCTTAATGTGAAACTTTTCTTTTTATGTATAACTTTATTATTTGTACCTGTACAGAACAACTTGGGTTGCCATTTCAGGTTAAAAACATTTTATTTCTAATAAAATGGTTTGTTTTTTGTCTTGTGAAATCCTGCTTCCCAGTAGGAAGCAGGAAATTCCCAGTTCTCGGTACAACTGGAGTGCTGCTTTAGGTTGCTGGAAACCAGTCAAACACTTTCCTTTCCATACTGGATACACCACATTCCCCATCTCACCAAAAGTAGTTTTCAAAAGTAGGCAGATGTTTTGGTCATTTTTTTTCTTCTGCTAACATATTACAGCATGTTTACACTGTAAAACAAAACAAAAATACCATGTATTTTTGGTCTATTTTTAATGCAAATATCTTAGTACACTTGAAATGAGATAAAATGACCTTACAGTACCTTTTCAGCAAAACGTAGGAGCTTCTTTTAACTCAGTAATTCAATCATACTAACATAAAAAAGTCTAGTTCCACTGACAAATTATTTCACTAACAAGAGATTTTTTTTCAGGTTGCCTGTGGCCTTTTGGTACCAAAGTGTGTTAAATTTACTGCATTATTTCAAATGCAATAACTTTAACTTTCAGTTCCTGTTTCGATCTAATGATGTATCTTTTAACAGGCAGCTGTCACAGGAGGATTTGGCCCAGGTTCCAGCAAACTCCACCTCCAACATTTTGAATCGTCTGATGGTCAGTTATGACCCAAGAATAAGGCCCAACTTCCAAGGTAACGCAGAAATCTTCACAAAGGACACAAACTTAAACTTATTTTGTTAAACTCAATCATAATGAGAAGGAATGACTCCCAACTTTTAACAATTTAAGCTAAATTGTTAACAACAGTTTCTATTAGGGACAATTAGAAGTGATCTAACTCTCCCTCCAGACAAATATAAGTAAAAGTATGAATGTTTTTAGCTGTGAGGAAACATTTTTCACAAAGGTTGTACCCCATCTGCTTCAGAGGTCAAAGGTCATATTGGGAAATGTCACGTCAGAAAATTAACCTGCCTAACACTGAACATCAGTGTTATACATCTGTTGTCAGAGTTATTTCACAAACCATTCTGGTGACTTTTCACTTCTCACTGTGGAGCACAAATCACTTTACACTCCAATAAGAGAAACAAAAGGATTAAGCTGTATCCTAAAGCTGAGACTATTGTGTTTGGAACATTTACATAAAATTGTCTTACAGAAGTTACTTATTCACTGCAAAAACACAAGATCTTAACAAGCATTTTTGGTCTAGTTCCTGATGCAAATATCTTAGTGCACTTGAAATAAGACAAAATTACTTGCAAGTAACTTTTCAGCAAGAAATATGATCTTGTTTTAAGCAAATAATTTATTAATATTGATGAAAAAGTGCAGAATATTTCACTTATGACAAGACATGTTTTTCCATGTTAAAGTGAAATAAACTTCCAGTAAAACTAGCACATTTTACCAAATATTTTTGACTTAAAAAAAGCTCACATTTCTTGCGGAAAAGCTACTTGCAAGTTATTTTTGTCTTATTTCAATAGTACTGAGATATTTGCAGTAAATATCTTCTACCACTTGGTAAGTAACTGCATTTATTTGCTCATTTGCGATATTCCATGCCGTGTTGCTTTATTCCAGGTATTCCAGTCGAGTCCAGGGTGAACATCTTCATCAACAGCTTTGGCTCCATCCAGGAGACGACCATGGTGATTCCACACCTGGTTTCATTTTTAGTGTTGTGAAAACGATGTTGCAGAACTGCACTGAAAAAATTCAGACTTTTTAAATTAAATATGTCTTTATAACTGCCCAAGTCCCAACACATGAACCGTAGCTGGTAAAATGAGCCCTTTATTTTTCTACATAGTTAATAAATCCATTTATTTCCTGCCTCTATTCAAGTTCGGGGTAAGTCCAGAGAAATTTGTCTTTTTTCATCTTTATCCTGATTTCACAACATTAAGGCCTGAAAAGCTGATCTGCAAGAAATTAATTTTCAACTAATTAAAAAAATTAATATCAGAGATGAGAGGTTGCTGTCTTCTGTTTGTTTTTGTTTTTTTCATTTACAGAATTCAGTATTATCCAAATTACAAAGTTTTAATAAGACTAAGTAATATATTATTCTCTAAAGTTAAATAAAATGAAATAAATAATGAACATTATTGCTTATTGGTTACTTTAATTACAGGAGTCATGCTAATTATTAAAGACTTTCAGCATTGTTTTCATTCTATTTCTCATTTATTTTTCATTCTATTCATTTATGTATTTCTAAAAATATTAATATGTTATCAAAAGCAAAATAGGAGAAAAAAAAACATTTAATTTCTTTGATTAATCAAGTTTAATATTCATGTTTAGCATTCACTAAATAAATATTTCAAATCTAAGATTTCTGTATCTAAATTTCAAACACTTGCAATGGAAGTGTGGTGAGGATTCGCACTAAATGAGCATGTTTTCTATCCAGGACTACAGAGTGAATATATTTCTTCGTCAGAGATGGAACGACCCTCGTCTTCGACTGCCTACTGACTTTAAAAGTGAAGCGCTGACTGTTGATCCCAAAATGTTCCAGTGTTTGTGGAAACCAGACCTGTTTTTTGCCAATGAAAAAAATGCAAACTTTCATGATGTCACACAGGACAACATTCTTCTCTTCATATTCAGGAACGGAGATGTCTTAATCAGCATGAGGTATCCAGCCACGTCTTCTGACATTACGCCACAACATCCACACGTTCTGGTCAAACGGATTGATAATGAGGATTCGTTTAATGCATGTGCACAGCCACCGTTTCAGACATCCAACACGAAAAATGCATTTTAACTCTGAGGGCAGGCTGACAAACATGACAAAAAAGAGCAAAAGCAGAAAATAAACCAAAAACATTCATGTTTGTAGATTTTTCAGGAAATGATGAAGTTTTAGCTTCAGCTTCCTTACCTGCATTATATATGTATTAAAATATTTGCAGATTCATAATTAAAACTCCTAGTGTGGCTAATTTTATAACATCAACAGTGAAAATTAACAGTTAATTACTGAAACTCTCTGTTTTGTGTGCTGATGTTGGATTTTGAGGTCTGAGTCGGTGAGAAACTTTTGAGTTTTGGAGGCAGTCTTCCTGTTTCACCGGGTCTTCCAGCTGAACTTTCTGACTTGGATCATAAAAATTTGAAATTAGGAATTCAAAATATTCATAGGATGCAGAATGAATGAATACAAATTAACAAATGCGAATAATTAAAATACAATATGTATGAAATACAGCAAAAAATAAATAAAAATCTGCTGGGGTTTTTTTATCTTTTAATTTAAAATATGGAATTTCTACAAATTAAATTGTAGAGGTTAAACTTTGAAGATGTTTTTTAGTGTATAATTACGATCTCACAATAAGAAATACAAAAAATGGGAAGCTGTAGTGTTAGTTAGGAGGCTTTGCTAGCTCATATTACCTCCAAAAACTATGAATGTTATTTTAAAATGATGCTACCATTTACTGCATAATGGTTGTTGTGCGTGTACTTATATGCAGACTTTCAGTGACTCTGTCTTGTCCTCTGGATCTCACACTCTTCCCCATGGACACACAGTTCTGTAAGATGCAGCTGGAGAGCTGTGAGTAGAAACATGCCTGCAATGCAGTGCTAACATGCTCACTACATGAATATATGCACTGAGTCTGTTTGCATGTTTTAGTTGGCTATACCACCAGTGACCTGGTGTTCATGTGGCAGTCAGACCCGGTTCAGATGGATGAGATCGCTCTCCCACAGTTTGACATCAAACAAGAAGACATAAAGTATGGAAACTGTACAAAGTACTACCAGGGAACGGGTTCGTAATCCTGATTTATCTCTTTAAGTAACTATGCAAAGATACAGTGCATACAGGTATTGTTCACAGTGCTTCATGTTTTCTCAATTTTATGTTACAGACTTAAAGTGACTGAACTGTACTAAATTAATGTCTTTAGTTAACATTCTAAACACAGATATTCCATTATAACAATGTAGGAATTGATTTAATGTGTATTTAAAATAGAAAACCATCTGCAGAGCGAAGGACACCTGAATATGTGGCAGAGTTTAGTTTTAATAGTGGTGAAAACCTCAGTGGCTGCGTGTTTTATAGGTCATGCAAAGGTCAAACTCACAATGGTGTATTAAAATAGAAAATAAAAAAATAAAAAACCAAGTATATTTCTGCAAAAAATGGCAGAATACATAACTTTTTTTAGCTTGAAAAGTCAAAAAAGCTCTGGAATTTTGAGACCAATTTTTCGAATTTTTCAGAAAAAAAAATGTCTGAGTCACAAATTTTAAACTTTTGAAACTCAGAAATGTCTTTATTGTTTCTACCAAAATTCTGAGCTTGATCTCAAAATTTCTATCAAATTTGTAACTTTTCAAATGCAGAAATTTCAACATTTTTCTGAAACGTTTCTGAGACAATTACTTCTATATTTTCTGCCAACATTCACCCTAATTCGTCGTTACACAAACTAAACTCTTGGTGAATAAAAACTGCATGTTAAAATATAATTTGTGTAAAATGAATCTTCTGAAATATATTGCTACGGCCAAGAACTATAATAAAACTCAATGTGCAATCAGACACAACAGCTTCTGCAGACCGTTTGCGTTTTCAAACTCGCACACTCACAGCGTGTTGCTCGTGTGGGCGTGAGACATTATTAGCATCAGATGTTTTGCTTTTTCCCCACTGAGGGCTCCGGCGTTGTCACTGTGCCTTTCTGTTTCAGGGAGTTGTTGCTATAGAAACAGGAATCCTAATTTGGCTGACTTGACTGTTGCAAAAAAAAAAAAAAATAAATAAATAAATAAAAAATGAAATGCTGCTTGTATTTTACTGGGACTCTGAGCTAAAAATAATGCAATGCTGCAAACACACCTTCTGAAATAATCTCTGCTCAAGTTTATGTTCAAACATTTTTATTATTTTAACTCAGAGTTTTTAAAGAGTAATAACAACATATTCAACTATTGACGCCACATTTTGATGTTGTTTTTTTTTTTTTTCCAGGGTATTACACCTGTGTTGAGGTGATTTTCACGCTGCGTCGACAGGTTGGTTTCTACTTGATGGGAGTTTATGCTCCGACTCTGCTGCTTGTTGTTTTGTCCTGGTTGTCGTTCTGGATCAACCCAGACGCTTCAGCTGCACGGGTTCCACTTGGTGAGCACAAGCACACATACATGTTGGCTTTGGCTTCAATCGTCCATTTCCAAACCTTTTATACTTACTGATGTTCAATTCATCTTCCACCTCTCACGTCGTGTAAAGTTGAAATGAACAAATCGTAAATCATAAAATTATTTTGTCAGAACAAAGCAGAATTCACACCAATCAGGTAAAACATTGTGATGGATGTAATGAGTTATATTAAAGGACATATGTTATGCAAAATTCACATTTTGCACATTTTTGTTCTAAAAGTAGCTTAAAAGAAACTCCCAATTAGTTTTGGCAGTAAGTTCATGGTCACATTAAAGCAAATAAAAAAATTTAAATCACAGTTTTGTCCTCAGTATTTATGTCTTTGACATTCTTTACAACCTTCCCAGGAAATATTTCAGTTTCATTACTAATAAAACTTTCTGACCTCTGATATAATGGCTGTGTCCAGTCGTAAAGATGGAGCTTGAGATGCTTGTCTCGACCTGCCGTCGTCTAACAGTCGTGTGCAGTGGAGAGTCGGTGGTTTCGGCTGCTTGCTCTCCTGGTTCCCACGGATAGCAGAGGGGTTTGCTTGCTGTGAAGGAAACAAGGACTGACGTCACTGATAGCTGGTGGTGTCTTCATCACTTTAATGGCTTTAGCCAAGAAAATAACCAAGATGATAAATGAATTGTATCCCAACAGCCAAGCAGTCTAGTGCCTCAATGCTTATGTCATATATTTAACAACATTCAAGACATGGATGCTTTAATCATGAAAGCTATGACAGGATTTATTACACAGCTGAAAATGAGTCATTTGTTAAAGTCTTTGTAAGTCTGATGAATCACGTTGAGAGATGAGAGTGCTAAAAATACCTTCTCTTCTTTTGTGTCTTCCTTTGAATAATTGTTGTAGAGCAAGAAAAGATAACTCTGATCTGACAAAGTACATGTTTCTGTTCCCATCTGCTTATTTCCAGGTATTTTATCAGTTCTCTCTCTGTCCAGTGAGAGCATGTCCTTGGCTTCAGAGCTACCAAAAGTCTCGTACGTAAAGGCCATTGATATATGGCTGATCGCCTGCCTGCTCTTTGGGTTTTTCTCCCTGGTGGAATATGCTGTGGTGCAGGTCGGCACACACACGTACACACACACACACACACACACACGCACACACAAGGAGGAAGAAAAAAACTTCAATAAATTAATGAATCTATGTATTCAGGTTGGAGACCTGAACAACCCTGAATGGATTTCAAGGTATAAAAAATTACTAATAATGAATAACGTCAGCACAGCAGACCTGTGCAGGATGCTGTCTTAAAGTGATCCACAACTAGTTGAACATGTTAATATGTTTGTAGAACAAAGAGCAGCATATAGTCATACTTACATGTGAGTATAAAATCATATTTATGTCACAAATTATTATATGTGGCCATTCTTTCACCTGTGCAGGTAAGTTTTAGTGAAGTTGAGCCTAAAAACAAAATGTAAAATGAAAAACATTGTAGAAGCTGCTGACAACAACCTTAAAAGTTTGGATGATGCAAACTGCCTCAAAGTTTCACATGTCATTATGTACCAGATATCAGCACTAGCTAACGCTAGTACAATTAGCAGGCGCTAACATAAAATGAAAACAAATCGCAAGAAGATGAATGGATATTGAAAGTGACAATGAAGCATTTTTACATCATTGTGACACATTATGCTTGAGAAAATGAATTAAGTCAGAAACTTGAGTTCTTAGCTGTATTGCTTCAAGCAGCAGCTGCTCAAACGCCTAATTTTTAGCTGAATCTGTCCTCTTCATCCGTTTGGTTCTCCTTGTCCTTTCTGCATTGCCTCCAATTTCAATGTGCTGCAGCTCAAAGTGAAAGGGATAAACTTTACTTACTGTGTAAAAATTACTACTGTTCTGGCAGGTCAGAGCTACCACTGTAGCACGTAGCATGTGATGTTATAGACGACATCGGTGTAACAATATTTTATTTAAATCTATAAAAACGAATCACCCTACAGTATTTTCATTGTTTTTACATTTGAAATGAATGATTCTTGACACAGCTAGTCATGGATCCCTTTAAAGATCACACTGTCTGCTCCAATCCTCAGGCTCTGCACTCCTATAACCACACTTCTTTATTTCTGTGTAGGTTTTTCTGAACAGTCCCAAACTGATTGAAGAGGAGAAAGCAAAAATGGCCACAAAGGAAAAAGCTTTGAAAGAAAAGGAAGCAAAGAAGCCTTCAAATAAATCAAACAACACAGTCAATGGGACAGGTGGAACGCCCATCCATGTCAACACGTTACAGGTGAACCTGCAGAGAAACTGCAATAATATACAGGAAATGTACTGCGTGACATAATCCAATTTCTTTAACCTTCAACGAAAATACAACAATTATTTCTTATGCAGCTAAAAAATACCATTTTGAAAAATATTTTAATGCAATTCCTGACATGGATTTATTATTTCAAATCATATTCAGTGAACACCTGATACATTTAGTCACACTTTTCACATGTAATGCTTTTTTGACAGTGATGCTGCAAGAAAGTTGAGAAGCAAAACAAATCAAATTTTAAAAAGATGCAGTTTCATTGGATTATATTTTATATAATGGAATATGTAGTAAAAAAGTAACCAAGTAATTAAATAAGCACCTTGTATTGCTGTTGCTGAAAATGTGATCTATAAATAAAATTACCTTTACATTTTACCTTTAATAAAGCAACTGGATTATTCTTAATATTTAAAAATTACATTGTCAGATGGACCAAAATATAAAGCTAAGTGTAAATTGTCTTATTTTAAGGTCCAAAATGACAATATTTCATACAAACAAAACAAAACAAAACAAAAGCAGATAAAAGAACATTTTTCTACATCAGTTTCTTTCAATTAAAAAAACTTATAAAACTTTAACAAAAACTGCAGGTGTGTCTATGTCTGGTGAATCCAGAACTTTTACTCGAGTAGAAATACTTCATAATAAAATTACTTCAGTGAAAAAACTCAAGTAAATGTAATCAAGTAAATGTAACTAGTTACTACCCAGCTCTGCTTTCTTCTTTTTGTAACAGGTGGTTGAAAATCGCTGCAAGAAAGTTTGCACCTCCAAGTCGGACCTTCGCTCTAACGACTTTAGCATTGTGGGGTCTTTACCTCGAGACTTTGAACTTTCCAACTTCGACTGTTACGGTAAACCTGTTGAGGTCACAGGAGCTCTCAAGTCTCAGAACAAGACCAACAAGAAACCCCCACCACCAAAACCTGTCATACCTGCTGCTGCCAAACGCGTCGACCTCTATGCAAGAGCTCTCTTCCCCTTCTCTTTCCTCTTCTTCAATGTGGTTTATTGGTCAGTCTATCTGTGAACGACAGATCGAAATGAATTAGTTTGTATCGTAATAGAACGTAACTGTACTGAGGCTCATAACAAACATTGCAAATTAATATCCTGAACTTTGTCCTGGTATTTCATATTACAGGTGATGATGTTATATTTCATACCTCCATGTAAAAACTGTAAAGACTGATTTTTCCTCCTGTTTATGTAAATGAGCACAACCTGAAGCTTTAAAGCTGTTTCTTTTGCCCTGCTTCCGCCTGCAGATGGAAAAATGTTGCATGTGTGTTTCTATGTTTTGTGTTACTTAAACTACGCTGCAGTCAGACTATGGTACTGTAGTTCTTTACAGAAATGCATACAAGTCTCAGCTGGCCAATACTGTCAAATATATGCTTACATAATAAATACATTCCCAAAATATAGATGTAACTCTTTTTCTTGATACCTATTCTTATTTTAAAGGTTCAAACTGGAGATTATATTGGATTTTTATATGTATTACTGCAAATGTGATGGTGGCTGGACAACACTACTCCCTATTGTCAGCAAGTGTTGCAACAAACACTGAATTAAAAAGACGCACACATCTTTTTCTCACTGAAGTTAAAACAAACCATAATAGTTTTGTTTTAGGTCAGTTAGAGTTACCGAAATTACTTTTTTATGGGCTAAGCTCCACAATAATGACAGAAGGGATATCATTTATGAGATTTATTTACTGATAAATAAATAATCAATCAATAAATAATCAGGAACATCAGGCAAATGCAATGCAATTCTTTCCACCTCTCAAAAAAATCCAGCCTGTGCCACTTCCACATAAAATTGGATCGTTGTCCGAATGTTTTCAAAGTATTGGAGGTCTGCATGGTCATTTCTCTCTGTATGTGAGACACGCGTCATAATTCTGCACCAGAAGAAATCAGAGGCTGTGAATCTGCATGTAAACAATGTCTGAAAATTATGAACTTTTGAAAAAAAATCACAATCTCAACACCAATTTATAAAAATCTCTCTGGCTTTCATTGTTTTGTTTTCACTGGATCCATCTATGACCTTTTCAGCTGTCCTGTTTTTCCCTTGTAGATTTTCCCTTTTTTTTACTAAAGAACGTTGTAATTTCACAGTCGCTCTCTGCACTGCGTCCTTCAACAAATCAATGATGCTTTTAATGTTGCAAATGTCATGTGATTGCTGGGTTTTGCTTCTGAAACCCAAAGCCATTACAGATCCATGATACAAAACATTAAAAACATCACATTCCACTGGCAGAAAAATGTCTAACTCCCACTTAACGTTAGTGTGAGCTAACAGTTTCATCCCAGCTTTGCAGAACGCTCATCGTTTTCATCACAGTTTTTGTGTCGACAAAATATAGCAGGCGTGAACTGAGTCTCAGACTCGCAGCTATGTACCATTTAGAGCTTCCGAGTTGTATTTTCCATGTATAAGAAAAGTTTCATAGAACTGTTCGCCTGCAAAAATGAACAGCAGAAGCACTTTCTCATCGTGTACGTAACCATGTAGTCTGAGTGTAGGCGTAATGTCACAGACACCAAAAATGTTTTGATGATTGTCCCAACTTCAAACTCCACACATCAACTTTTAGGTTTGATTTAACCAGCAATATGGATTAAAGTAAAAGACTTTATGGTTTGAACATAACTAGGTCAAAGCTGCGCTGCAGCAGCTGCAACATTTATAAAACCTTCTGCCTGAATATGTCTACATTATCTGGGGCAACGTTACCTTCACGCCTTCAGTGAAGACAAATTATCAATGCCATTAGTCCAACTGTCTGTGTCAAAACAATTGTGAATAAAATGAGCAGTTTGTTGTTATGATGCAGCTTGTTTTTGTTGGTCAGTTCGTAGTGTGTTTTAAATGTGGCCATTCATTCATCCAGATTTGTTAGATCATATCTTAAGCAGTCAATGGGCAAAAACAAGCTTTAAGCTTTTTTTTTTTTTTTTTTTTTAATAAAAGCCCAAATGTTTTTAATTTAAAATATTTAATATTCTAAACTCAAATGTGTTTTCATTAGCTGCAAGCAGAAAATCTTCATAATTAACAGAAATAAAAGCTTGGAAACATAAATCTGGGTGTAGTTGATCTAAACAAAAGAGTTGCTTATTTAAATTACTTTTTGAAGTTACATTCTGATTAATTAATGGGTTTTTGTAAGAACAGAGGTGGAGGTAATGCATTGAGTACCTGGTGTCGAACGAAAGAAATAAAGGGCAGAAGTAAAGGAGAGGGCAGATAGAGACAAAGTGGCAGAGTGATTTGTAAAGAATAGTTGGAACCATGAAAGAGGTTGACAGGATTGTTGTTAGATCTGCTGTGATGGATGATTTGGGGATATTGGCTCCACCAAAAAGAGTAAAAAATAAAATAAAATCTGAGATGCTTTGGACAGGAGCAGAGGAGGAACGATGGACAGTGGATGTTAAAAATGGAGCTGCCAGTCAGAAGAACAAGAGGACGACCACAGAAAAGGTTAGTGGGTGATTTATAGGTCTGTGTGGATGTGGGGTCAGTGGGGTCAGGGTGAGGTGGAGGCAGGTGGTTGCCATGGCAGCCAGTAAAGGTAGCCGCTGCGAGGAGAAGTGAAAGATTGCCACAAACAGTCGTTTCAAATGGTATGTTGGATGTTTCTGTACTTCCATCTGCGGCTCAAATGCTTCTAAAGATTCCAGGCAGGACATCCAACCTTCCTTTTTTTAGAATAAGTTAATTTGTTTATGTTGTCTGGAAAATGAGCCATTTCAAAAACCAGCACTGCTCCTCGCCTAGCAACCCCAATGAACCCCACCCCGTTACCTAGCAACCCAAGCTCAGTTCCAGCATGTTTGGTCAGCATGCTGGGATATTTTTCCTTTTGACTTTTGGCCCCAGCTCTCTTTCTTTCCTTTTCTCTTTTTCCTTTTCATTTCGCTCTTTGCTTTGAAAGAAAGACAAACTGAAAGGGTTTTTGGTCAACGTTGTTTTTCACTTACAGAAGAAACTTTCTGAATATAGATTGAGAAGAAACCTGGGTCAGAATTGAACTTTCTGAGCTCTGGTAACAAAACAAGCAAGTGAAAATATGTATTAAATATGATTTACTCAGACAGAGAACTGATTCAAGTCTTGTGTTGTTTTATTATTAAATCTCTCAGAGGTGATCCATCACCTGCGCACAGCTGGAACTGATCGATTATCTAAAACTAACATTTGAAAACATGTTGCAGGACTTCCAGCACACAGCGTCCCCTACCTGACGGCGTTACCTCATCTGGTCGCCGCCGTACCTCCGGCTGTCGGCTGCTCTCGGTTTGCTCTCGTGCTTCATCGGCGATTCCAGGCGCGTGCCTGCAAGTGAAGCGGCAGCAGCGGCACGCGCATCCTCCCCGGATCCAGATCAGAGAGCATCTGCAGTGGCCGAGCCGTCTCTCAGCAGCCCCGGACCCGCACCATGAGCCCTCATCGCGCCTGATGGTGGTGCGTCGGTGAACCGCTCAGCAGATCGACGTGGCATCGCGTGCAGGCGCCCGGACTCCACCATGAAGCTGCTCCTTGTGATGACTTTCTTATTCCGCCAGGCGTTTTCCGGCTCTCCAAGCGTCCAGATCGGTAGGATTCTTTGGGTTTCTGGCGTCAAGCCATCGATTTGGTTCTTTTTTGCGCTTTCTGTTCCGCCGTGCATGTTAATTAGATTCCTCCTCTGCATGCTGCCCAGTGTGGGCCTCTCTCCTCCCTGTCCTGATGCTGCTGTGGGAGAGGAGAGGCCTCCTGACAGCTCCTCGGTCGACGCTGTCTCCGGTCTGTTCACATGTTTTTCATAATTTCAGTAAATATCGCAGCAACAACAACCTGCAGGCGACAAGGCCGCCTGCAGGTATTTGTAGTGAAAGACATTTAAACTGGGCTTCATGTAGCTGCAGAGCAACGTTATGATAGACTATATTTATATATATATTTAATTCATTTTGCATGCATTCTTTATGTAACCATTAAAATTATTGATAAAAAAAACTGTTTTCTATGAATGGCCTTAATTGCAGCAGCATAAAACCCAACAAATCCAAAATAACAAATCCCATAACATATGACCAAAAATTACATTTTGTGACTTTTTCAGACTCATTTTATTTCATCTGTTATTTATTTTCCATGATGTATTTTCTCCTTATTTGTCTGTTGTTTCCATTTTTTGGGGGGGGGGAAACTGTTTTTAAATTGAGCATTCAGCTTCTTCACCTCCATGCTTTGAACTAATTTTATTTCATCTTTTCACTGACAGAATGTATATGAGGACAGAAATGTTGTTGGTGATTTTCTCAAAATCTTATGTGAAATAAATGTTAATAAGGTTAACTGTCCAGTCGGATTTAATCTATAACGTCTTTGTTTATTTTGACTTTTGATTTTAGAATCAGACGCGACTGAATAGTCTAAAGATCATGAATTCAAAAGTACTTTTGCACATTTCATCACCTTTCTGGGTTGTTTAAATGAAAGTGAGAGAAACTGACTTTCTTTCTTTACTCATTTAAAGACTTTCAAAAACTTTGGATTTTTGTCGAGCTTCCATTGATTTGTTGCTTAATGTTTTCTTAAGGTTTATATCTTTGTGCAACAATTTCATATTCTTTGGGTTTTTGTTTGATTTTTTTTACAAATATTGTGGCTGTTCTGTGAAAATTGATCTCTATCTGCCTGAGTCCAGTTTCTCTTTTCTTCTTGCATTTGATTCATTCAACACCTTCCCTCTCATGTTTTCATTCTGTGATGCTGTCCTCGGCACTTTGCAGCTGTTTTTACTTAACACGATTTAGTTGAAATCTGGTTTCTGTCACCTCTTTTCACACCTGCCTCATTCATCGATTCAGCCTTTTTTAAGCTTAGCTCTGATTGTCAGTCATTTGCTGTTGGATCTCTACATGTTCTGATATATGGAAGCATTCATGCACTGTTATATTCAGTGGGTAAGCCTGTTAGCAGTTAGCACAAATAGCTGCCAAAAGGTCATATGAAGCA
The DNA here is from genome assembly GCA_903067105.1 of Poeciliopsis infans. Classification (NCBI taxonomy): domain Eukaryota; kingdom Metazoa; phylum Chordata; class Actinopteri; order Cyprinodontiformes; family Poeciliidae; genus Poeciliopsis; species Poeciliopsis infans. The sequence continues at coordinate 75,840 of CAEGAA010024425.1, read as the reverse complement.
TGCCAATGCATTTAGGCATCCAGGCGCTGTGAAGTCGACTTGCTCACAAGAGGGAAGAAAGTGGATTTAGGTGATTTTTAAAGTCACATTTATATTTAAATGCAATAGTTTTCTTCAGTCTTGTTGTTAACAATATTCATCCCTTCATGATGAATATTGTCGTCTGCGGTCTGCTTGGCGTTCACACATGCATCCGAACTGCAGCAGTGTTCACTTCAACCAAACCGACACCAAGGTTTCTAGGAGGACCAGAATTTTTTTTATCTGTGTCAGCATTTAATTAACCTCCCCAAACAAACCAGATTTTCTAGAAAAATTATAGAAAATTTAATTAAATCCAAGATTCATATTCTGGATGTACAGCCAGCAAATAATCTATAGAAATGTTTCTGTTACAAATAATTAATCACTTGTGGAGTAGTTTATGAGTCAGTGACAGTAATTTGGTAACTAAAAGCTGGACTGGAAGTGATCACTATGGCAGAGCTCCAAACTGCGGAGATGGACACACACCTCCAAATTGCACCAACAGTCAAAGTTGATGATTGGTGGGAGCAGATGTAGGTTTCAGGCTACCTTTTAGACTTTCAAAGAAAATCCTGGTGTCATGTTTAATGATGAGTAGGAAGACCAACCGAGTGGTTTTATATAACTCAGCTGATCATAAACTCTGCATGATCAGCTTTAAAACACACAAATATGTTTGGATTTTACTCTTCATGATCACACATGACTGGATGTGCAGCAGCATCGGCACAGCGCACTGCACCCAGATTAAAGTCATTTTAACTTGGCTCAGCTGAAAGGATGACACGCTTAGCTGCTTTTTCTACATCCGTGCATATTGTCATGAGCCGAGGATGTTTCCTCCTCCACAGCAGAGTGAAAACTGAGAGAGGAGGCCTTGAAAAGTCAGGCACATTTTGAGAAACACTGGAGGTTTATACAAGTTAGAAACATCCTTAGTTAAAGAAAAAAAATTTTAAGTAACATTTTTTGGATTTTGATGAATCGTTTGGAACCTTTTTCTCCTTTAATGTGACATAAATCATGGGAATACAAAATCTAACAGATTTGTTAAGGCACATGTGTCAAACTCAAGGCCCGGGGGCCAAATCTGGGCCGCCATTATTTTTTATGTGGCCCTCTAAAGTCTAACAAGACATCTAAATAGGACCTTCAAAATAACAGCTGTTATTTTGATGTTATCAATCATTTTTTTCCTGGTATACTTCCAAATGACATCAGTGTGAAAATATTGTCAATATTATAAGTACTTTCTGAAGGCAGAAATACTTGGTAAAAATACATCTTCATTCAGTTGCAACATTTAGTCTTACACAAAACATCAAGGACTTATTTTAAATCTGATTAGCCTTCAATAAAGTTCATGTTTTTTCTAATCAAAATTTGTTGGGAAGTGAAGATGGAAATCAGTCGGAGAAAGGCTGACCTTAACGAAATGACTGTTTTTTACATAAAACAACAAAAGCTGGAGATGAAGAGTGATTTAATTATTTCAGTCCAAGAGGGCTAAATTGTTGCACGCTTTTCATTTTTTCTTACGACCATATCTGCATGTTTTCAGTTGAATTGCTCTGGATCTGTGTCGCTTCAAAAGCAGCAGATGCATTAAAATTATTTCTCGCCTCTCATTTTGTCAACCTGACATTTTACCAGTGGTGTGTAAAGTTGTTTCGAACGATTGCAAAACAAAAGCTGTTTGGGAGAACGTAGGTTTTTAAAATATTCTGCGATCCAGCCATGTTCCAGCGAGTTGTGAAGGTCAGAGAGAGCTTAGTGAGATCTCAGCCCTGTGGGGACAAACTCCAGGCAAACCTTTCACCCTTCGATAGCTGCTGGGAGACTTTTGATTTATGCGAGTGCCATTTTTTATTCAATAGTTTTAAGAGACATCTGAAAGTTAGCATGAAGATCAAACTGTATAGTTTTCAACCTGGCTCAGGCTTATTTTCAACCAGTCTGATTGAAAATAGACTGGTGCAGAACAGATTCTTCACTTTGCTGAAATTGAATCACTGCTACATACGGATTAAACACCTGGATTTTATTGATAGTTTTACTTTATTATGGGTTCAGTCCAAACTCAGAGAAGAAAGGATCTGCAGCAATTGCTTCTAGCATGTGACGCAAACAAATACATTATTTTCACTGTTTATTTCCTGTATCTTATTTCAAATGCTAATAATTCCTTCCTTCTGCGCTGTAAAAAAGAAAAGAACAAATGTCTCTAATTTACGGTAAAATACTTGCAGCTGTGGTTGCCAGAATTTGACCATAAATTAGAGATGCTTTTTTTTTTACAGTGTGGACCATATGGTCACACTAATAGCTTATTTTTCTGCTCAGTACATTAAAAGCCATAATAATCATTTATACTTGACTGCATCTACAAAGTAGCAGAACTTATCAGAGAAAAACATAATTAACGCATCTGGCTTTATTCTTTTTCTTTTCCATTATATTCATAATTCCTTATTAAATTTTCTGGACCATTTCACAGAAGGTTTGTTGCAGATTATTTTTAGATGTTTGACCTTTTGTTTTTGTCAGTTTCAGTTTTTTAAAGATTTATTCTCAGTTGCACTGACTGAATTAAAGTTTTTACATGTTTGACCAAAACACTCAGGATGCTGTTTTAATCAGCTTCAGTTTCTTAAGTATTGATTTTATATTGGCTGTTACACTCCTAATTGCACTGATAAAACAAGTTATGTAATTTTCACGTTTGATCAACCTTATGAGGCTTTTGCTGTATTTAAGTGTAATTCAGTACCGTTGTAAGTCAATACGACGTTGCTTTTCTGTATTGATCGGTATCAGTTGATAAAACTTCAGATATCTGTATCGTATCGGAAGTTAAAAACTGGATCAGAAACAGGTATTTCTCAAAGGCCAATAAACAAATTATAAAATTTGCAAAAACCCAAAAGAATCTGTTTTTATTTATTTAAAATTATATTTTGAAAAATTATTTTTGCTCTTCTAAATAATCAGTTGAAAATCATCACCAAAGATTTGCAATCAAACTTCTGATCATTGAACAATTTTTAGTTGCACAAATGTTAAGTAGAACAATGTTTCTGTCAAAATGTGACAATCATATAGGTTGTCTTCTTTCTGATTTTATCACTTGATGGTGAGATAGAAGAACCATGAATTAATTTCCCAAACATTTCCATGCATATAAATTATTTATCTCTAAATCTTCATGCTGGAGCTGTAAGGAGTCAAGAGTCAGCTGTTCGTTCACCTGAAAGGAACATTGCACACTTACATGCTGATGTTGGCTAAACAGCTGACCTTTGACACCTTTCTGTTTCCCCCAGTTCTGAACAGCCTTTCAGAAATAGAGTGCTGGTTGCAGGCAGAATGTTTTTTCTTCTTTTTTCAAAAGAAGCATGCTTCTTTCATAGCCTTTAAAATGTAAGACTTTGTTTAGGCAAATGTGACCAAATCTCAACCCCAAATGCAACGTGTCTCTCTTACCTTGTTGCATTACTCCTGGAGAAAAGTGCTAACCTCTACCTGTAAAATATATTTAAAATGTTTCTTTATTATTACAAATTCAAGTAACTAATTTTAAATTAAAGTTATCAACGGGAAATACATTGATCCAGTTTTTTAAGAGATAACTTTAACTACATTTGTTCCAGCTAAACTAACATATCATCTAAATTATAGAAACTTGTCACATAAAAAGACAAGCTGCAACAGTCATGCTAAAGATAATTCACATTTTCTTTCAAATCTTTGGTTTCACAGATTAGGAAATGAAAGAAGAATGTAATTATGAGTAAACCTGTCACAATAACAAATATTGCTGCATGATAAATTGTCCCAGAATTCCTTGCGATGCATAATAATGTTGCTGTTTTCAAGTGATTCAATAATGATGGCATAATAATAATAATAATAATAATGCAGAAATACATTCTCAAAGATCAACCAATTTTAAATTCTAATGAATATTTAATTCTGGAACTGGAAGACATTTTAAATATTCAAAATAAATAAACAAAATCAACAAATAAAATCAATTATGAACTCCTTCAAAACAAAAGGGCCACTTGAGACCGAAGCACCAGACTGAAGACTTTTATCATCCAGTTTTTTGTAAAAACAAAGATAAATCATGCAAATGGAAATTATTGAGCTGGTTTAATTTATCATGCGATTGCCATGATTGTTTAATTGCCGATTGCGACAGGCCTGATTATGATAATAAATTGGCAGATTACTATTATGTCAATAATTCAGTATCTTAGAATCACATTCTGAGTTGGAACTAATTATTATTTTAGTTATCAGTTATTCTGATGATTGATTGGAATAAAAAAAACATGGCACATTCCCCTGACTCTTCATTTAGTCATCATTTTGTTTAAAAATGTCCTTTTTAAAAAAGAAATTTTGATTTTTATTTCCAAAAGTACAACAACGCTGCATTTCTTACTGCATAGTTGATCAGTTCACTGAATCTTTTCAGATTCCTTTCAAGACTCCCAACGGCGTCACCATCCACTTGCATGATCCCAGTTGTGACGTGTAAATTTTCCTTTGGGACAATTATGTTCAGCCATTTCTTAGTTTCACTTCACAACATTCTGAAGCTGTAGAAAGCTGGTAATGAAAATAGATATTTTGAACGTTTTGGTCTCAACGATCCCTTTTTTTAAGTTTGCAGAGACATCATAATTAATTTTGTTTGACGTTTCTGTTGTTTTGTTTTGCATGTAAAATGTCTTCCAGTTCCAGTGTTAAATGTTCACTAGAATTTAAAGTTTCTTTATCTTTGAGAATTTGGTCTTGCATTGTTATGCCATTACTACTACATTGCTTGAAAATAATCCCAAAATGATAATATTTTGGGTCTGAATGCGATTCTTTGAGCTCTGGCCAGACACAGAAGCTGATGGTTCTGCACCACTGCAGGCAGCCATGCTTCTCCTACTAGCCGTAACCTCCAGTTTTCGCTCAGGGCAAAGAAAATGACCTCATTCTGCCAGATCCACCACAATCGCCGCAGCTCAGCTGAGGTAGAACGCAAATTATCCCCTTCCTCGTTTTAATGCAAATGTGTTGGTCACTGGAAGAAAACACAGAATTTCATGTTGTGATCAAAATAAAGCGACGCAGCTTAGCGCTGTTGTTCTTCTCTGTTGAAGAACGTAGCCGACTTTCCATTTATCTGTCAGCACGACTAACTATGGAGAGCCATTTCAGCCAAAATTTTATACGTAAATAAATAAATAGAAAAGAATAATACATAAATGAACAAATAAGTAAAATAACACATATTTAAATAAGTATAATAATACATACATAAATGAGTAAATAAATACGTAAATAAATAAAATTATAAGTAAATGTATAAATAAATGTGGAAAATAATGAAGAAAGAAAGAAAGAAACAAACAAAGAAAAAAGATATATCTAAATGAATAAAATTATAAATAAATGTATAAGTAAATGTATGCATGTATAAAAAGTTAATAATACAGAAGCCAATTAATCAAAATCTTATTTATTTACTTATTTATTTACTTTCTGAACTAGATCTCCATGCTTAATGCTGTGATGTTGATGTAAATAATTTCTGACTTTTCTTCTGTCAGTCAGTGTCTCCAGCATGTCTGAGTTCGCTCCACATCTTATTTCAGTTTTAAATCATTTGTTGTCATGTTTTTGTTCCAAAAATAAAGAACAGACTCATAAACTTTTTAAAAACTTTAACAAATCATGACCAGCTCATCCATTATGCACGAGGGACATCTTCCACATTAGGTGCTACACAGTAGGAAATGCATGCCCCAGATGGCGCAGCAACACGGCGGAGAGGTTTTGGACGCAGTCAGGCAGAAATGAGACGTCTGTGGACAGCAAGTGCAACGTGGATGTTATAAAACAAGGATTTTATATCCAAACATGACTTATAAACTTTTGTACTTTTGTTCAAAGTATGCTGGACTCCTTTTTTAGATGTAATTTCAAGATAAGAGCTTTGCAAGATATAGTTGTCTACAGTTATAAAGCACTCTTTACAAGAGACACTAACCCCTTTACAAAGTCATTTTATTTTGGGAATGGAAATGTAATTATACATTAAAAGCTTTAGATTGTTTTACAGACAGTGTGGGTGAACATATCCAAAAAAGTAAAGTAATACCAAGCCTTTTGTGATGGGAAAGCAGATATGGGTTTATTAGTAATTCACATAGACATGTTTCAATTGACTCCTAATAAGACGGTCACAGTAATAAATTAATCAATCAATTGCATGCTAAATCAGAATGAGCTCAATCATTTCTTTTCTGATTAATATTTTTTGAGGGGAAATTTTGTTTACAGAGTCTTTGTAATCTATTTTATTTATCGTTTCGGTTGTTGTTTTTTGTTTTGTTTCATTTTGTATATTTAAAATATCTTAATTTTTCAGTCGTCAGAATCTTTACAGAGTTAAAGTTTGTTGGTCTTTGAGGGGACAAACTGGCATTGTGATGCCATTATCGATGTATTAGCTTGAAAATGGTCTCAAAACAACATTATTATTGTTTATCGTGGTAATTACTGGGACAAATCAATTGAGAAAAATTGGTTCATGCAACTGACTTCAGGTTTTCAAGCACTCACAGCGAACAAAGTATAAATATTGAGTTCAGTGGAATTAAAATAGAGATAAAAGAACACTTACAAGTATTTGCACCTGTTTTTATAAAGGAGAAGGATATTTAGGATGTGTTTACTTCCTGGTTCCCCTCAGCTGTGTTGACTCTTCTTCTTCTGTTGTTTCTGTTGAGGAAGCGGCTAAATCTGCAGCTGCAGCTGAACAATTCCTGGCAGCAGATTTCAGGGAAGCCATTTCCCCAGAGCTGCTCAAGGCCTGGGATGTTGTTAAGTCTATCTTGGCTGGAAAGTTAGTGTAGCATTGCAGCATTTTATGGATGAAAAGGGCAGAACTGTTGGACTGGCAGCCTGAATTTATATTCTTCTTTGCAATGAAAATAGTCTACATACGTTTGTTGCCTGTCAACTCTGAAATGTTCAGCATTTTAGATCAGCACCAGGAAATATAATCAAAATGGACTTTGATTATATAAATGCAGAAATCTGCAGAATCACATTTGGAAAACATTTGAGTTTTTTTGTGCTCCACTCTGACCAACCATACCAATAATCATTTCTGTTCCTGTGTTTCCTGTAGGTGGCTTGTTTCCCAGGGGTGCGGATCAGGAGTACAGCGCATTCAGAGTCGGGATGGTTCAGTTTGGGATGGCAGACTTCAGACTCACTCCACATATAGACAACCTGGAGGTGGCCAACAGCTTTGCTGTTACGAACTGCTGTGAGTTTTGCTGTATTATTTTTGTCTATTAATAATCAATTGGTCATTTTATAAGTAAACCTGAAATGTAGCATTTGACAATAATAAATAAAGAGCATTAGCATTAGCAAATCAATTCAGAAATGCTATTATACTAAGATAATTTTTCATTCACCTAATATATTTTTTCTGAAATGAAAAGGTTATTAGTATATAAATATATGACATAAGATCATTAAAAGTTGGCATTCACACCATCCTGTTTTATTCTGTTGTATTTTACAGGAGCTGAATTCTTTATGCACATATTCCTTTCATCAACAGGAAATGTAATTTTGACTGATTGGTTCTCCATTAAGACTATGTTTGTAACTGCAGTCACCTCTAAGCCTCTTATTACTGTAAAGTCCATGATGACAGGATTTACCAGGATGTTGTGTTTCTCTTTTAAGCTGATGCTGCACAGCGGAAAACACACATTAAAAAACACACTGAAAAAAATGAAAGATGAAGTTGCCAGTAGGCTAGGTTCTTTGTTGGTCTACCATCCAGAAACCACTTGCTGCATTGTTTTTTGGTTGTGCAGGAGGCTCTGCTAATACTTTTCAAAGATGTACAGTTTGATAATTGCATATCTGTTTGCAGCAATTTTCATATGAGAGTGTAAACATTGAGTTTGGGGGTGTGGCCAGTAAATAAGCTGGTGTCTAAAGCATCAAAGTGACAAGAGGCAGAACTGAAATCTCATTATCTAAGAATGATTTTGTAAAAAAAAAATGTAATGAAGCAGACCTATCCTAACCTGTTCATGGAAGTGTAACAGGTCACCTTTAAGGATTGGATCTTCATATTCTGTTGCAGAAAATGAACCGAAGGTGGTGTAGTCGAGTTTAAAGCAAGGAGAGATAAATAGGCTTAAATTAGGAGCACAGATCCTTTCATCAAAGCTGGTTAGAGTCTCTGCTGACACACAGACGCCCAGCAGACACTAACCCAGCTCCTAGAGGGGAAATGCTGCGGCTCTTTCTCAGTGAAATATCTTAAGTTTCCAGCTAAAAACTGAGATCTGCTCATACACAACAATGTACATCATAAGAAGAAGTTGGACAGTATAAAATATTACAACAAGGGCCGTGTATATTTAAACATGTTGCTAATTTAGACTTCAATTGAACCTGTTGAGAATACGATCCCTCTTTAAGACATCAATAGTTTCACTGTTGCTTACTCTACTGCTTTATGTGATCCTGCTGTGTGATCTGGATCAGTGCATTGTTGGTTTTCAATTTAGAGCATTTCAGTTTTCTGCAGACCAGCTGCAGGTTTATGTAAAGTATTTAGTGGCAACATGACCTGCGTTAACTGCCTTTGTTAAAGTTAAATTCCTGCTGCAGGACGTCTTAACTGAGAGTCTGTCGTTCACCTCATTCTGCTATTGTTTGATGTGCAAAAAACATCAATAAAAGATCTTTTTTACCTTATTTTGAAACTTGGACAGGTTGTGTTTAGCTTAGCTTCAATAGATGTCTAAGTTTGATTCTGGTTGATATAATATTCTTTTTAAAAATGTAAACCCTTCATGTTAACTCACTGATGTTTTGATTCTCATTTTAATTATGATTTCTAACTTAATTCTTCCTGTAATTTGATTTTGGATCTCAGATGTATTTGAGCTCAGTTTGAACTGTCTCTTCTTTCAGTTCTATAGAAATATATTCTAGAATCAGATCACGCAGTTTATTGTTTTAGCTAAGCTTTTTCCTTTACTCTGATTCTGAGGAAAAACATATTTCCACAGGAATCAAAAAAGGCTTCCAGCAGCTTCCAGTCCTTTTAATTGTACAAACATTTGATCACTTGATCCCTTAAGGTGAAGAGTTCACATGTCTCAAAACAAAAAGCTATGAATATAGCCATCTAAAATTTGGTTTTGGCCTCAGTTTTGATGCTATAAACGCCAGTTCTCCTATTTAAATTACATTTGGTTAACCCAAGTGTGTAATTGTTTTTAAATGCTAAATTACTATAAGTTGCCTGTGATTTTTTGCTGTCCCCCGGTTGGTTTGCAGCCCCGATAGAGAAGCAACAGCAGAACAGCTTCACACACAGTTTCTATAACGCATCAGCATCTTTCAAATCTTCCCCTAACCTTCAACGCCTTGGCTTTGCTTATTCACGTGGCATGCACTTTCCAAATGATTGAGTTTGCAGATAGTGTCCTGCTGAATATTCAGAGGTCAAACTTTGTAATAAGGACACATTTGGTCTGGAATGACTTTCAGATCATTTATCTTTGTGAACGTCTTTACAGAACAATGAAAACGTGGATGTATCCCAAGTTTTCATTGTTTTTGTTTTGCATAGGCTGGACTAGGGCCAGCCCAAGGCATAAGCAAACTAAGCAGCCGCTTAGGTACAATAACCACAAATTTAAAACAAAAATGATTTAAGAATTGCTGTTATTTAAAACCAGCAGATATTGATGTTGTGATGCAGCTTCTGTCACATATTGAGTGGTGGCTCTCTTGAAGCATTTCATGATTCAGAAGGCAACGGTGCAATTACAAATCGATTATTGACGCAACATGATGAATTCTTAACAACGTCAACAATCCTAAGTCTTTCCTATTAATAGTTGCAGGAAACCTTTTGAACCCCTTCACTCACAGCCACACTGTAAAAAAAAGCGAACGTCTATATTTTACGGTAAAATACCGGCAGCTGTGGCCAACAAAATTTTACACTAAAAATGAGATAAAATCCCTATTTATACGCATTTCCAGTAACTGTTGAGGAAAGAACAGAAGCGGCGTGAACAAAGGCTCGTGCGTGGAGTATGATGTGCTCTTATCTTAGCATGATGTAATGTCGGCCTGTGGCTAAAGGGATTCAGTGTGATAGAAGTGAAAGCACCAAGCCTTTGCTGCTCGCTCGTCGTCCATGTTTTACTCTTTTCATTGTAAATGAGCTGTAGGGTGTGTGTGACTTTCAGCACCTGCAGCCATGGTCGTCTCCAAATAATAAATCTATAAATTTGCCCAAAGAAAGGCAGGTTAAACCATCAGTTGCTGCTCTGGTGGTCTGACTTCTCTTGACAATCCAGAATCATTCAGGTGACTCTACTTTGAGTTTATGTTTGTTCTGACCTACGTTTGCACTGAATCCTATCTTCTGTCCAATGACAATGGCTGTGTAAGACAAAGCGGGTCTTAGACACAATATCTGAGGAAACCTATTATTAAAAATTTATCTTTTTCACATTTTTGTTCTTCTATTTGTATCTTTACAGCCCAGGCTCTTAAAAAACTGCTGTTGTTTGACAATAAGTTAATGATTTTAGATGTTTGGAAAATGAGCTTTTTCAAAAATGCCACGATTGTTAAGTCACATTTAACTGGCACTGCAGCGTCACCTAGCAACCCCAGTGAAAACCAGCCCATCGCCTAGCAACCCAAGCTGAATTCCAGCATGTTTGATCAGCTGGTTTTACTGCTGTATTCACTGTGCAATGGCTGCTGAAAAAGATAAGTGCTTTGTTCTTGACTTACCATCCAGAAACCATTTGTGCAGGAGGCTCCACATCTGCTTTTCAAAGATGTACGGTTGTAATATTGTACATCTGTTTGCAGTCATTTTCACATGAGTGTAAAAGTTGAGTTGGAGGTCTCGGACACCTGCAGCTTATTTGGATTTGAAGGAGCAGAAAGGAGCTCCTAATATACAGGACTGACTGAAACCTCATTATCTAAGAATTATGTTTTGCAAAAAATGTAATGAATATGTTTTATACCTGTCCTAAACTGCTCAAAGATTCAAACATATTTTTCATGCTACATTAAAAGTTTTGAGTGAAAATGGAGCAAATCCAATTTGTTTCTTGGATCTCGTAATAAAAATGACTTAAACTTGCAGTGATTTCTTATCTCTGTTAACTTGTCTCTTTAAAATGATTCATTCATTCATTGTCTCTTTTTCCTCTTTTTTTCCAGTTTGTTCCCAGTTCTCCCGGGGCGTCTATGCCATTTTTGGCTTTTATGACAAGAAGTCGGTCAACACCATCACCTCCTTTTGTGAGACACTCCATGTCTCCTTCATCACGCCGTCTTTCCCGGCAGAAGGAATGAATCAGTTTGTTCTGCAAATGAGGCCAGATATCAAGGGGCCTCTAGTTGCATTAGTGGAGTACTATAAGTGGGAGAAGTTTGCCTACCTGTATGACAGTGACAGAGGTAAACGGATTCTCAGTGTTCTTTTTTATATTCATAGTATACACCACTTGATTTAATTGAGTAAATATAGGCTGATTTGATTGGCTTAAGGTAGGAAAGATCCTCATCAGTCTGAGGAAATTAAAACACTAAAAACAAAACAAAACAAAATAAAGGGTTAACATTGTTGTGACAATTAGCTCAAAATCCTAAATTCAGGTTTGCTAGAAAAACAACAAAATCTTACCAAGTATTTTTGTCTGGTTTCTAGTGCAAATATCTTGAAATAAGACAAAATGAACCAACAAGTAACCTCTCAGCAAGACATGGGAGCTTTTATTAAGTCTATGATTTCTTAATGTTATAAACAGTGCTCTTTCCACTGGCAGATTAGTTCACTCCCCACAGGAAAGTGGTATCAGGTCTGAGTCGGTTTCTGTATGTCAGAGATTAATAGGACTGAGTTCAGTTTCTTCTCTATTGCTTTCCAGTTAACATTTAAACTGGCAGCATCAGTGCTGCTCCAGCAGCTGCACTGGAAGAACAGATTAGCTCTTTTTTCTGACCACTCAAACCCATTTTCCACCCCAAGCTCCTTTTACCTTTGCCAGCCTTGTATTTTTTTGTCCAGACTGTTCAATGTATAAACTGTACTTGTAGTGAGTTATTTCTCTAACATCCTTCGCATCTTCTGCTATGTCCTGACCTAAAACATGTCAACACAGAACGAGGGGAACTGGGACAGAACCACAGACTTACAGACAAAATGCTTTCACTCCTGGACACCGGATACATCCTGGGCTTGAAAAGAGTTGGAAACTTATTATTCCAATCCTAATTCCCAATTCTTCCTTCCCAGGTGCAATGGGTTGGAAGGCGGCTTGGAACCAGAATAATTAATCACAATAAATAAATAATAAACATAATCTAACTATTATACGACCAAAACTATTATACAACCAAAATAACTTACAGAAAAAATTCTAAGTAAATAACTTCTTACTATTTATATTAGTTAGTTTAACATTGTATGTTTATAAGGTCGTCTATCGAACAGGGATGTATTTTCATGTTTTTCCTTTGGTTTCAATTTGCAACCACTTTGTGCTAATTTATAGAAAAATGAAATAGTCTGGAGTTTTCATTCCTATTGTAAAATTAAATTCTCCTGTTCTCATGTTGTGCTGATTGGTTTGAAGTCCTGTTCAAATGCTACACACCACGCTCCACCTTAATGAGTTGAGCTCTGGAAATGCTAGTTAATTTTTCTAAAAAATGGAGGGATAAGGGACAGGCCTTAATTATTTTTTGCTTCGCGTGTGTTTGTAGGTCTTTCTACCCTTCAGGTGATTCTGGATACTGCAGCAGAGAAAGAGTGGGTCGTAACAGCAATAAATGTGGGAGACCTGAAAGATGAGAGTAAAGATGAAGCTTACCGCTCCCTCTTTCAGGTACCGGTACTCTGAAATTCTCTTCTGCATAAAGTTCAGGTTTGTCTTCAATGTACTGAGTCTGTGACACAGTCTGGACACCTACCGAGTTATTTTCTGATGAACTTTAGGTGCTGTAATGTTTCAGCTGCATTGTTGTGTTTTCATGTTTTGAAGCACATTGTTTGTCTTGTTGCTGAAATGTGCTGTACAGATAAAATGCGATTTTAATTTGAGGTGTGAGGATACTTGCCATAGATTAGGAAGAGATTCACAATGTTCAGCATTTTCTTCATATCAAGCAATTTATATTTGCATTGTTAATTTTTTTTTTCTGTGAAAAAAATTTGCTGAATTAACTCCAAAGATTTTTTTTTACAGAAATACCCGACAGAGGTGTAGCTAAGAGCTGCTTTAAACTGAACTTAGCTGAATTTTCTAATGTTAGCTGAAGTTAGGTTAAAAAGACACTTTGTTAAGCTTGAAGCTCTTTAAGGTTAACCATGAATAACTGTTGTTTCGGGGGAAATGATCAATTTCATTCATTCATATCTCAGAAAACAGTGAATGTCAGTTGCTGAATTTGAGTCATGAATCGTTCATAGTGGTGGGAGTGAGCAGTGGCATGGATTCTTTACATCAATTGCTTCTAAGATGTCGCGGAAATCTGCTCATTTTTGATACTTTCCACCCACTGAAACTGGTAGAGATGTATGTGCGGAGTGCTGTGTTTAGACCCCAGGTACTGACATAGTTAGCGGAGGACTGAAATACTAAGCTATGATGAAAGGAGACGAAAGGAGGAGGAGGGAGGCTCTAAAGATGCTCTGCAAGAGAGAGTGACATGATTACAGTGACATGTAAAAAATGAGGACGAGGGGCTGATTTACTCTGCGAAAGTAGGTAAGAAAATGCTTATTGACAGCTTAGAAAGTGTGAACTTTGGATGTGATTAAAAAGGAAAGTGACAAATAGAACAGCCTAAAGCAGAAATAGATAACCGGCTAAATCCTTTTTGTTATTGTGCTTTCCTTCTAGAGTCAGTAACTGATGTGACTGCGACATTTTTAAAACAAACAAATAAATACAGTTGGATGGGTTCTAAATACACCTTCTTATGTCTCTTCAGGACCTGGAGATCCGTAAAGAGCGACGCATCATCCTGGACTGCGAACAAGATAAAGTCAAAGATATTATGGAGCAGGTGGAGTTCAGTCTTCACAATAATCTGAAACTAAGAAAATTTCTATTAAACAAAAACCTTTACTTCACTGAAGCACAGCAGAGAGTCATCGGTGTGGATTATGTCTCTGTTAAATTGCTAAATTTGAATAGAAATATAAATTTTTGTCCCTCAGTTTGGAAATTCGGATACTCCAGCAGCAGAGTGATAAACAAGCTGAAGCATGTAGATTCGGACAAAAGTGAAAAAATACAAACAGAAAAAATGATGAAAGACTCTACAGTGCTGTCAATTTACAGCATAAGAAAAAACACACTATGCTGTCATTAAGAATAGCATTAGTTGATTCAAAGACTGATTAAAAGAATCAGCTTCTTTGGAGAAGCCCAAAATAAATTAACAAAATGTGCATCTTATTGAGTCTGTTGGTATCAGTAGAAAACGTGAAGGGAGGAAGGATCTGCAACAACACTGCTTTGTGCACAAAGGATGCAGCAGTCTGTCAATGAAGGAGAAGATTTAGTAATTGGTATCAAATTACCAATGATTTGGTCATTACAATAGACACATAGACTTATGTGTCTATGTGCAAAGTAAAGGAGAAAAAGGTTTAGATTTTGTCAAATCTAAGCACACAGATTGTAAAGATAATAACCTGTTTTGTGAATTTTTTGCTGTTAAAGTGTATTTTCTATCCCCATCAGGTGATCACTATAGGCAAACATGTGAAGGGACACCACTACATCATTGCCAACTTGGTGAGTCATGACCCAACACCTGGCAACAAACTGCACATTTTCCCTTTTATCTGCAGCAGGTTATTTTAAATTGACACATATTCACAAAAACAAAGTGAAATTCTTAGCCAGGTCCTAAAGACAGACTGTAGGTTGGACCAATCAAGAAAAACAATTGGCCAATATGAGTTTGTGACCTTAAACAAACCAACGCTGCAAAAATACAAAATCTTACCAAGTATTTTTTTATAGTGCAAATATTAGTTATAGAAATAATACAAAACTAACTTGAAAGTAACTTTTCAGTAAGAAATAGGATAAATAATTCCTTAACATTAATTTTAAAAGTACTCGTTCCACTAGCAGATAACAATTTATACATATTATATTTATATATATTATATTTAATTTATAAAATGTTTTCCATGTCATAAATTAAATTATCTGCCAGTGAAACTAGTATTTTGCATCAGCTTTCAAGAATTACTGACTAAAAACAAGCTCCTGTTTCTTTCTGCGAAAGCTATAATATGTAAGTTTGTTTTGTCTTATTTTAAGGGTGAAACGCAAAACATACTTGCCAATACTTTATGTTTTTGTTGTGATGTTATTATAGTAATAAAAACATATTTTTCTTATTTCCATTGTAGCTTGTTGAAAATACTTTAAATATTAAAGGAATCCCCCTCATTAAGGAACTATAGACGGATTACAGCTACACACAGACAGGAAGAGTTACTGATATCTTTTATATCTGCTTTTCTTAAATAACATAGCAAACAATATTTATGACCAAACAGCCGTTGTAAATCCTCCATTTACTGTGTGTTGATGTGTGAGTTCTGGTACAGTTAATAGGAATGACAGGTGAGAAAAACAAGAGGAAAACTTTGTTGTTTTTGATCTTCCAGGGATTTTTGGATGGTGACATCTCTAAAATCCAGTATGGAGGTGCAAATGTGTCTGGATTTCAGATAGTTGACTTTGACAATCCTGTGGTGGCAAAGTTTGACCAACGGTGGGAAGCTTTGGAGGAGAAGGAGTATCCTGGAGCAGACACACGAATCAGAGTGAGAAAAAACACATTTTTGTACTCACGTTTGAGTTTGTGTTCCTTCTAAAAATAACCCAGATGGTTTTGGGCAATAAGTTGACGTTTTCTTGTGTCTGGAAAATGAGCCGTCTCAGAAACCTCCGGGATGTGACGACACAATTCAAGCAGGCACTGCCCGTCACTTAGCAACCCCAATGAAGCCAGGCCTGTTGCCTAGCAACCCAACCTGAGCCCCAGCATGTTTGATCAGCTGGTTTTACTACTGTGTGTGTTGTACAATGGCTGCTGGAAAACAAAAACTGTTTAGTTGTTGTCTTACTGTCCATAAACCGCTTGCTGCAGTCTTCTTGGTTGTGCAGGAGCCTCCACTTGTGCTTTTCAAAGATGCACAGTTGCATCAGATTATCGCCTAAAACAATTATTTTGTGATCTTTTAGTACACCTCTGCCCTCACCTACGACGCAGTCAACGTGATGACTGAGGCGTTTCGCTTCCTGCACAAGCAGAGAATAGACATGAGTCGACGTGGCAACAGTGGGGACTGCCTAGCTAATCCCGCAGTACCCTGGGCTCAGGGCGTTGAGATTGAACGAGCCCTCAAGCAGGTACGGTTTGTTTTGACTGTGTGAGAAACTGCAAGTTTCAAAGTATAAAATATCCTAATTTTTCTTCTCCTTTTTAAATAAGATATTTTCAAATTGGCTTAGAGAGGAAAATATTACGATATTTTGTGGGACTGTTGCAATAATGATGAATATGATAAGAACTGTTTTGTTCCATTTGCAATACACTTAATTAGGACGCCAGTAGCATAACAAAGGGTGATTTGTTTCACTAAAATGCACACAACAACTGCATTTAATCATATTTATAAAGAAGAAAAACAGCAAAAATAAAAATTCCAACAAAACAGACAGTTCTAGGGTTTTAATATCATTATTTTAAATTTATTGTGACAATAAATAAAAAAAATTTTATGTAACCAATTTATAAATTATTTTAAAAAAACTGATAAATGCTCACCCCTCTGACTACAATAGTTTTTACTTTTTCTTTTTTCAGTCACAAAAAAAAACATCCATTATCCTCCCATTTGATTTGTCCTTTTAGTCAGGAAAACAATTTGTAGGCTTCAGATGTAATGGCATTATCCAAATATGGAGATTTCTTTTTCTAAAACAGTTGTTTATCATTTAAAATTCAACACTAAGATGCAGAATATATTTCAGTTTGTGCAAATAATGTTTTCTTTCCTTTTACCTGAATCAGTGTAGAAATGAAATAATTTAAAATAAGCTGTCCTCTGTGCTCTGGAAAGTGCTCAGTGTGTTGAACAGATATTAGCTGATCATTTAAAGTAATTTGGTGTCTTCAGGTTCAAGTTAATGGTTTAACTGGAAACATTCAGTTCAACCAGCATGGGAAGCGAACCAACTACTCAGTGGCAGTCATGGAGCTGAAGAACAGTGGACCGCTAAAGGTAACTAAAGAAGACTTTCTAACGATACACCCAGTTTGTGTGTTTGTGTGTTTATGTGTTGACTTAAATCCCCATTTTGTTGCGTTGTGTGCTTCCAGATCGGCACTTGGAGTGAAGCGCATAAGTTTGAGGCGGACAAGCAAGATATAAATAATGACACAACGGGAATAGAAAACAAAACTGTCATCGTTACAACTATACTGGTAACACATCATCACACTGACATAGTTATCTTGGGATTGAACATGCATGTGTCTGCATAAAAAACTAGATTATTTCAGAGAAAATTAAGCTCATTATGCAGATAATTTTGCTCCTGTGCTTTTTATTTTTCCATTTTTTCAATTTTGTGTTTGGAAATTTAAAAACACACAATTTAAATTTTCATTATGCGTTATGCTATTTCCACCAATTCCTATTGAATTGGACATAATGAAACATCCTCCAGAATTATATAATCAATGTGAATATTAGTACTATAAATATTGATTATTAAAGGTATCATTGGATCTGTTGATTATTTTGATTAGCTGGCTAGTTTCTAATGAATTAATTTTAACAATTGATCAGTTTATTGGATGAAAAACTGGCACAGTGGCCCATTCTGCAAATGTTTCTGTAAAATCTTTTTACATGAAATATTAAAATACAATACAAATGCAACTGAGAAATTCAACTTATTTTTTTAAATAAGAAAATAAACATTTTACTATCTAAAATATATATATTTTGACATCAACATGTGAAAAGCTGAAACCTTTCTGCTTAATTTATGAATACAGTGTCTTTTGGATTAACCTTTAATAATTGTTTAGATTAAGGAGCTTAAAAAGATTTATTTATTTTGCTCTTGGTGAAGTTAAAACTATGACTTGTGAGTTTTGGGCAATAAGCTATACCACTGAAAAGTGTGTTTATTTTTCCTCACATTGTGTCACAAGTCAAACTCTTTGTGGGTTTTTGATTACTGTCCTTTCTGGGATTGGATGATTGAAGTTTAAAAAAAAAAAATTTAAAAACCCGGATACTCGGCTGTATTTCTCAGCCTACAAATACTTTTTTCTTAAAAATGTGCAACCGCTTTTGGAAAACTATACAGACTTCCCAGCACTATTAGTCTACAAAGATAAGATACTAAAATTGTTGTTGCTTTTTGTGCGGAGTTTAGCTTTACTGATTTCTGCATATTGTGTTTCTGGTTGTAGGAAGCTCCGTATGTGATGCTAAAAAAGAACGCTGATGAGCTTCAAGGCAATGATCGCTACGAAGGTATGATGCTGTCTGTAGTTAAAATTTGTGTTATTTCACCACATTTAACAATGTTCTACAATTTGATCATCAATTGTTACACATTTCTTTAGAGCTGATAGCACATTTATAAAGTGTTAACCCTTACCTCTGTTTTTAATATTTCTGTAAAAAACAAACAGGTCAAATTCAAATTCAGTTTCATTTCTAAATTGTTACCATTGTTGACTAGATTTTCAAAGAAACAGTTTTTTAATAGAATAGCTGATGTAACACTCAACTTTTCTTATGTTCTGAATTGATGCTTATTCACAGCAACACACAGAGCACAGAATGCCATTTTAGTATTTTCTTTATGCTACGTGTTTTGTGTCCTTGTATTTTAGGCTACTGCGTTGACCTGGCTGCAGAAATTGCAAAGCACTGTGGGATACGCTACAAGCTTCGGATCGTAGGAGACGGTAAATACGGAGCAAGAGATGCTGAGACCAAGATCTGGAACGGGATGGTGGGAGAGTTGGTGTACGGGGTAAGCTGGACGCTCTGGGAACAGAAGTGATATGATCCGATTTGATGGTGCCGGCCAGGACTCTGGCAGAGGCAGTCTGGATGAACTGCAGGTGGATTTATCATTTAGTTTTTCACAGAAATCACTAAAGGCAATTTTTGTAAAAGAAAAGAAAGTCAAAAAGAGTTTAAATAGATATATTTTTAAAATGTAAATCTGCTAGGGCTTTCAATAATACAAAACTTAACTGTGGGATTTCAGGCACATAAGTTTATTTGGAGTTTATTTGGATTTCAGGCACAAAATCCTACTAAGCATTTTTGGTGTTTCTTGTGTAAATAGCAAGTACATTTGAAATAAAACAAAACTAACTTACAAGCAATTTTTCAGCAAGCTGTAGGAGCTTTTTAAAATGAGTAATTTCTCAATACTATTTAAAAAATTCACTTATTCCAGATGTTATAAATAAGATGGGGAAATGTCTTGATATGACTGAAATTATCTGCCAGTTGAACAAGTTTTTTATCATCAATATTAATGAATAATTGACTTAAAACAAGCTCCAATATGTTGCTGAAAAGTTACTTATAAGTTAGTTCTGTTTTATTTCAAGTACATCAGGACCGAAACAGATATCAATATCGTATCAGTGAATCTTTATTTACTGTAAGAGGATAGATTGAATCAGGTCAAAACGATTTAAATTAAAAACTAATACATCGCAAAATGTCTGCTTTGGGAAGGACAGTTGTCCTGTCCAGGTGGAGCAGATATTTTAACCGACTCTTTGTTTTTTCTCTTCCAAAGAAAGCAGATATAGCAGTTGCTCCCCTGACCATTACTCTTGTTCGGGAAGAGGTGATTGATTTCTCCAAACCTTTCATGTCCCTGGGAATCTCAATCATGATCAAAAAGCCTCAGAAGTCCAAACCCGGCGTCTTCTCCTTTCTGGACCCACTGGCCTATGAAATCTGGATGTGTATTGTCTTTGCCTACATCGGAGTCAGTGTCGTTCTCTTTCTGGTGAGTCCAACTTCAGATTTCTAAATGTGAATAATAAATGGCTTTGAAATTGAAATGGAACCAGCCATTATTTATTAAAGGTATGTAAAAATGTTTTTAATAACCAGACCAACTAGAGCAAAAATACTTGGTAATATTTTATATTTTTGCAGTGTGAAACCTTCAGTATGACCCGTTAATTAAAAACGTTTCTCTCTGGAGGTGTCGAGGTTCAGCCCGTATGAGTGGACGCTCGAGGAGCCAGAGGACGGAGCTTTGCCGCTGACGACCGAATCAACCAACGAGTTTGGGATCTTTAACTCTCTTTGGTTCTCGCTGGGTGCTTTCATGCGGCAAGGCTGTGACATTTCACCAAGGTTGGTACGATGTACAGCCACCATCAATGTCAAGTATTAGTGAAGTAGTATAATTGACTCCAATATGTTGTTGACAAGTTACTTATAAGCAAACTAAAATATTTTTTTTAGTTTGCCAGTTCTGTAAATAATAACACTGATGTGATGTAGGCTCAATACAAATGGTGTTATTATTATTTGTTAATATTATTCATTATTGTTATTTCCCTTTGGGATCAATAAAGTACCTTTGAACTTTGAATTTGAGTTCCCAGTGATAGTAGGGATGGTACACACACAGAGTAGTCTAATAATGATAAATCATCTGGTGTTGACATGTTGGCATGTGGGGTCCAAATTGAAAATCTGCTTAGGGCCCCAAAAAGGTTTGGGCCGGCCCTGTAAGCGCTATATAATAGCTGTCATTAACTTTGTCTCCAACTCACAGCCATAAAGTGTCTAAAATAAATAGGCTTTTCAATAATATTCTAATTTTGTGAATGGATCTCTACAGTTAGAACCTGACCGGTGTGTTTTTGCATGCAGGTCTCTTTCAGGTCGTATAGTTGGAGGGGTGTGGTGGTTTTTCACTCTGATCATTATCTCATCATACACTGCCAACCTGGCTGCCTTCTTGACGGTGGAGAGAATGGTTTCTCCCATCGAGAGTGCTGAGGATCTCGCCAAGCAGACGGAGATCGCTTATGGGACGCTGGACTCCGGGTCAACCAAAGAATTTTTCAGGGTGAGGTTTTCTTCAACAACAAACAATGGCGGTTCTTATCTAAAGGCAAATAATGACTGTTTCCATTGATTCATGAGGAATGATTGGCATTCCTCATGTTCATTTAATAGTTTTTTTAAATGTTTGTCATCATTTTAACATTCGTAAGATACATTAAAAAAAAACTTTTAATAAGTGTGAAATTAATATTTCGCTTGTTTTTATGGTTCCATTTCGGTCTCAACTGTTTCTAAAACCACCCAGCCGTTTTTTGGAAATAAGTTTGTTTTTTGAGGCTTGGAAATTAGTTTTCAAGCCCCCCTTTATTATTAAGTAGCATTTGACAGGCACTGCAACCCAAGAGGAGCTCCAGCGTGTTAGCCAAAGACAAAAAGACATCCTACAACCACTAAAATCTGACTCTAGTCCATTTATTTACATTTTGTGGAGAAGGAAGTTGCGCTCAGTGTCTTCTTTGGAAGTTTATTTTATGTTGTTTCCGTCAGTGGTTCTTGGTGCAGCGCCACCACAGGTGAGATAGGGAACAGGTTTTTCAAATGGTTTGGTTTGTTTGGCACCAGATGATGCAACAAACGATGCAATTTTGGTCCCCAACTGAACAAAACTAGAAAGTGTGAAGGAAACAAATGAAGTTTATGACTAGTAAGCCTTTCCTGTCCTACGGTACAGGAAATAACAACAACCAAGACAAAACTAAGTGAATTTATTTGTCTGTCTCTTTTTTAGCGCTCTAAAATCGCTTTGTTTGACAAGATGTGGCAGTACATGAAATCCGCAGAGCCTTCTGTGTTTGTCAAGAAGACATCGGAGGGCGTCCAGCGTGTGAGGAAGTCGAAAGGGAAGTACGCCTACCTGCTGGAGTCCACCATGAATGAGTACATCGAGCAGAGGAAGCCCTGCGACACCATGAAAGTGGGAGGAAACCTGGACTCCAAAGGCTACGGGATTGCCACGCCCAAACAATCCCCATTAAGGTGGGTGGATCAGTATAACAATGCCAGCCAACCTGCACTGCCATGTACCATTCAGACTACTAACCTGCTGCCTAGCATACTGTTTCCCTCCCCGCTCACCCAGTTCCTTTCTCCACGAGAAAAGGAACGATCCAAATACACTGACTGCTCACCTGCCAGAGACGTCAGGTGGTAACTAGCCAGTGTGTGAGCTGCTGCTGCTGCGTTCACCTGCAGCGATGCTCATAAACACAAGAAAGCACACCCCGGGGAGCGCTTATTTTAGCCCCAAGCCTTAGAGCCAGTTGGGGTTTTGCAGTATGCGAGTGTGATGAATGGGGCATGGCAGCTCACTACTCGTTGTTATAATAATCCACCTACCCTGATGACGTCATCCCAGTGGTTTGTATTTTTACTGTGGTTGCCACCTCTGACCCATGCTGGGGGTGGTTACCGTGACAACAGGGGACGGGGGGACGATTTGTTTCAGACG
This sequence comes from Poeciliopsis infans, assembly GCA_903067105.1. Lineage (NCBI taxonomy): Eukaryota > Metazoa > Chordata > Actinopteri > Cyprinodontiformes > Poeciliidae > Poeciliopsis > Poeciliopsis infans. Next base: position 53,098 of record CAEGAA010024425.1, on the reverse strand, counting down.
CCAGGTCTTAAAGTGAGCCGATGCAATCAGGAATGTAAAATAGTCACCAATTTTCCTTATTTGCATCACTGACACCTTAAAATCCAAGGCTAAATATAACCACGTTATTATATCTACAGATATATTAGTATTTTTTAGGAGATGTATAATATTCCCAAGTATTTGGCTGGTACAAAAGGAATACTGACGTTAACCTGCAGTATTCCTGGAACAGTAAGACAGAAACTTTGCATTTATGAAGTTAAATAAATATTAAACTCTAGATTTTATGAAATATGCTCTTTAAGACCTGAACCAGGGGATCGTTGTTGTCTATGACTGTATGACCAAAACATTTGTTTGTATGTGGATGTGTGTGTAATTCATTTGATTTTCTTCACCAATAATGATGCTTTTTAAACCAAATTTCTCCCATCTTCCACTTAAAATTGCTTATTTTGTATTTGTATGATCCCAGAGCAGAGAATGTCACAGCAGTTTATCTGAGAAAGGCTTGAACTTAAACCACAGATAGATACTGTGTAAATAATGAGACATATAGTAATTTGCCATTTTATTAGGTACAGCTTGGTGGAACTGGAGCACCTTTGACCTTCAGTTTGTCTATATTCTTCATGGCGTAGATTTAACAAGATGTTTTGTTCCATATTTTGGGCTCTAAATTAACTTTTTTTCACTGGCACCAGCACAAAAACTCAAATTTTCTACTGCATTGCATTAACCCTTGCTCTACCGTGTCAAAAAGTACATAAGAATTGCTGGAAAAATTACTATATTCACTGTTTAAAGGCTTAGATTTATGAGATTAAGTCTAAGATGTTTTCTGACATCGTAAACTCATGAATATGTCAAAGACCCTATTTAATATCATACATTTATGCCTTTAATCATGGAACATTTCTGACTTTTTCACATCAGAAAAGTTTTTTCTTGTAAAATCAATCTCCAAAATTCTGCATTTTTTGGCATAAACCTACTAGCCACACAATACATGTGGCTGTTGTACAAGCTCTCTCATATTAACAACTGGTTAATCTGGTTCTACGTATTCTTGCCTGACCAGTTTTATTTAGACATTTTACAACTGTGCAGAAATGACAGCGTAACTTGAATATGCAATTTATTTCTCAATGATGAATCAGAAGGTTTAGTCGATGGATGGGCTGATAGGAAAATGAATGATTAAGCATGCGTATTTGTCTGTGTTGCATGTTTGTCACTCATGTTGTTTCTTATTTCTTTGTCTTTTCAGCAAGCTGCCAATAGCTGTATGGTTCTCCGCTACATGCTTTCTCTTTCTCTTTCTCTGTCACTCTCGGGTTGTTTTTATTCAGAAAACTGTCATTTTCAGCATTTAAATTTAAAGTGATCTAGAAAACAATAATTTTTCTTAACTCAAAGCTGATAAAGGTTACAAGAGCATAATGAGCTGCAGAATAACATTTCATGTTCCTCCCCTTTCGAATCCAAGCTCTATATCAGTACATTTGACTAGGACTACATTTAGGTCATTTACCACAAAAGTCAGCCTTATATGTCAGATCTGAACAATATTTAAGGTAAAGATCAGATAATAAAGCAGCACCCACCTCACATCAGGTAATATTGGGCATAACAAACATTTAAGTCAGTCATTGTGCATCAATCATCCTGGATTCATTCCAGGTTTTGACCTTTTTATAACCCACTGCTCTGTGTTGTCACTCAATCATTTACTGGCATTTCAGCTCTGAGTACTGGTCCTCGTTTATAGCAAAAAGATAAACAAACAAAACAAAACACTTCAGTTTCATTTGAATCAAAACGTTACGGTGAAATACAGTTTAATCGGTTTTCTCATGGAGCAAAGCATATCTAAAAAACTACAGCAGTTTCACTAACAGGCACAGTTTTCTTTCCTCATCTATTCTTGTATTTGATGAGCAACAGGTGAAATCCTCCAGGTTTATAGGACAAAAGCATCTACATACATAAAGTCCCATTCATGAAAATAATTCATGCAGTCATTGATCATTTACTTAAGCTCATTGCATATCATTAGTTTCTTCCACTTTTGCACAAAATAATGTCTTTCAAACTTAATAATTTTTTTTAGATTTAGATTTCTTAGATATTCATTTATTTATTAGAACTACAAAAGAACCATATGATTAATTATTAGTTTCTCATATATTAGGGCCAGAGGTGATATCACACTGTGTGTATGAGAGGTTACACAGATCTGCAATTAATCAAAATGTCTCTATTTATTCCAGACAGACAATATAATTTCTATTTTATTTCGTCTTTAGCGTTTATATCAGCATTTAGCACTACTAGTCAAATAGCATAGCAGTGGATGCTTATCTTAAAGCTACAGTATGTAACTTCATATATATATATATGTTTTTGTTAAACCACTTCCAATCAAAATCAACCAATCAGAGACAGGTCTTAGAGCTGTCAATTATCCTCATGTACACGCTGCTCAATGATGGAGAAACAACTTAATGTTTCTCCATTTTCAAACACCATTATCCCATTGGGGTCTCGAAGGGTGCTGGTGCCTATCTCCAGTTGTCAACGGGCGAGAGGCGGGGTACACCGGGGTACACCGGGGTACACCGGGGTACCCTGGACAGGTCACCAGTCCATTGCAGCCCAACTCAGACACAAATAAGCAGGCGCACACAATCACACCTAAGGAGAATTAAGAGAAACCAACTAACCTTTGGACTGTGGGAGAAAGCAGGAGAACCTGGAGAGAACCCACACATGCAAAGGGAGAACATGCAAACTCCGTGCAGACAGACCCCGGCCGGGAATCGAACCCAGGACTTTCTTGCTTGTTACCAACTGCTCCACTGTGCAGCCCAAAACAACTTGCTGTTACAGAAAAACTGTTTATCTGCCGTCATGTGTGGCAGATCATACTCAAGCGTGATTTACTGCGCTAAGACCTTCCTCCTGCCTCTGATTGGTTCTTTCTGGTTGAGTACTGTATTTCTGCAGTTAGCACTGAGAGAAGGAAGAGGAGCTAATTTTTTTCCCACAGATTATCTGTCTTATATCACACTCATCTCAACGTTGTGAAATTTTAATATATAAAAACCATATTTTGTTATAAAAGTTAGGTATTACAGCTTTAGCCCCAGAAGATTTTCCTTATCCAGCATGTTGCACACCAAACAGTGCTACTTTCAGCACCAGTAATTATTAAAAATATACAAAGGAGGGAAGTTTGAACAGTACTGTTGGCTATTTTTCATATCTATAAGATCTGACAGATTGCTGTGTGATCACATCATATCAAATTCATTCTAGTTACTCTATGTTTCTGCCTGTTAGGGTGACTGCTGTAGTTCAGAGCTAATGTTGCTAAAAGCCCTGGAAATGCTGCCATAGGATTTTACTTGTTGGCAAAAAATGATCACATATGAGACAATATGATGAATTTAGTAACTGAATTTGCTGGCTCTGTATTGTTTGGCATACATAATAAAATTAATTACATTGTTGTAATTAAGAGCACATATTTTGTTTCAGATTGAGTACAAGAAAATATTATTTATTCAACCTACTAGTTAAAAGAATTATATATATTTATATTCAAAAAAGTAGCTGAAGTCTATTCTACAAAAAAGTGTAGTCTTGGTCAGGTACTTTTCTTCTGTAATATTATTTGTAGACCTCAAGCAACTTAAAAGCTGTTTCATTTATATATTTTTTGTTTATTGCATTTCCTTTAGTTCATAAAAAAGTAGGTAAAAATGCACATAGTCAAAATATGACTACATAAAAAGTGTAATTCTTACTCTGTTAGTGTCATTCTTTGTGAAAATGAAAATTTCTTTAATCTTAGTATTTTTGGTCAAAAGTTAATTAGACCGACTGTGAAGGAATATCTTTATATCCCAACTAGGCTTGGTGGCGATGAAGCCAATTATTTAGGATTATAATGCTTCTGTTTACTGAATATATTTTTTCTTGGTGAGGTGAATGGCTCAAATAAATGAGGATGTTGTGACAAAACCATTTTCTTTTACTACATAATTCCATCAACATTTTCCTCAACGTGATTTAAGAATTGATGTGTCAGTAACTACAACAATGTGATTTAATTCATATGATTTCTTTTACAAACTGAGAATTAAGTTTTTTCTTCTGCAAAAGCAGCAATTACATTTTTGCCAGCAGTAGATCCGACCCAGACAGTTTGTCGTCTTGCGCGACTGCAGACAACAAACCAAATAAGCGTCCAATTTGACATTTTGAAAATAAATTTGCTTAATGAAAATGTGGCAATTTTGAAAAAAACTTTGTTTTTTTTTCATCACATTAGTCACATGATCAACAACCAACCGGATGTTACTACTGGCACAAACTACAAAGAAGACGACAGGAAGTGGTTGGAGGATGATGGTGAAGCATGTCTTTTAATTACTTATTTTATTAACAAACTCATTTAATTGTGTTTCTTATTTGTTGGAAACATTAAAATGTGTTTATTGGACATTGGCAGAATAGTAGTTGCGTTTACATTACAAATCTTGACAAAATTTGCCCTCAAAGTCGAAAAAACACAATTTCGCAATTGCAGTTATAAGAAACGCAATTACAATCACATCTGAATAAGTTTGTTCACGTAATAAATCATTAAAACATGCTGCACCATCATCCTCCTACCACTTCCTGTCACCTTCCTCGTCTTTTCCTGCAGTAGTAACATCCGGTTGTTGATCATGTGACTTGTCTGATGCAAAAAGTGTTTCCTTTGCAGTTTTGTGAAATATACCAGCTGAAAAACCACCACATTCTAGCTCTTTTTTTATTTTTTTATGAAAACGCTTTAGTTTTTATTTTTTTGTTTGTTTGTTGTTGTTTTTTTCAAAATTGGCGTGTTCCCATTAAGAAAATATATGTTTGTAATTCCAATTTGCTCAACTTTACATGAACAGAAACATAGATAGTTGCTCCTTTGGTTGACATACATTAAAAGCCTCTATATGACTTCAATAGGCTTTTGAATTGGATGCTATTTATCCAGTAAAAATGTTTAGTAAATTTCATATTTCTACTCTTATTAATCCCAAACACTGTAAGCACAGACATCTAATGAAGCTGGATAAAAAATATATATATAAATTTCAAATGTTTATTTTCTGATTGTGAATTTAGAGTATAGTAGATTATGGAGATTATTAGGTGGAGCAGTATGTTTGTTGCTACATTTCAGAGGATTGTTACTGATGGCTGAAATGAACTGCTAACAGCCACTGTGTTCATGTAGAAATGCGGTGAACCTGGCGGTGTTAAAGTTGAACGAGCAGGGGCTGCTGGACAAACTGAAAAACAAGTGGTGGTATGACAAGGGAGAATGCGGCAGCGGAGGAGGGGAGAGCAAGGTTAATACACACACTCACACACCACCTAACACACGCACACACACGCAAATTAGGAAACAAAGCAAAGAGGTAAAACTGGGTCAGTCTGGTAAATGTGGAACATGTGAAGAAGCAGCACAGTCACAGGACCACAGGGAAATGTTAAGGTTAGCAGGGATTAAAAAAAAACAAAAAAAAAACTACAGTTTACGTCATAAATCCAGCAGGTTGCATTCGCTGCCAGCAGGTGGCACTGTTCTCTGTTCTGCTTCTTCTTCTGTTATGTTGCACCCTGTCTGGTTGAGGTCTGATGTGAAATGTAGGTGAGGGTCAGCTGACCTCAGACCAGATGGCAGCAACATGGGCGCTGTTTGCAGAGAGTTTGCACGCAGTTTGTCCAAACTCTGTGTATCAGAGGCTCCGGCCTGGCAGGGAACTGCAGCTGAAAAAGCAACAGCCTTTCATTGCAGCACCTCTTATTATCTGTCTCAGACGCTAAACCGAGGAGCCCAGCAACAAAACACTTTATTTAAAAACACATTACATGTAGAAATATTAGGGGATTAAGGGGATGTTTGTCTCACACCAATCTTTGGTGGGCCCTTTCTTAGTCGCGAGAACAGGGTAAGAACTGCTGCCTCGTTAATAACATAAGATAACATTGATAATGATGTTATTTATGTTATTCCCATTGAAGAGTGCCAGTAAACCTTGCCGTATTGAAACTGAATGAGCAAGGGACCCTAGACAAGATGAAAAACAAGTGGTGGTACGATAAAGGAGAGTGTGGCTTCAAGGACTCCACCAATAAGGTTAGTTTTCTGTTTGTGGGTCAGTCAAACACACTGTTCACGCGTGTAAATGCATGGGAAGCTTCTTGCACAGTACGGGGAGGACAGCTTAGCTCCAGCTGTGTTATGTGGAGGATGCACAAGGTCAAAAGTATTCTTTAGTTTCATGCAGATGAGGAGGGAAGTAACAGATCACAGGTGAATAGTTTGTTTTTTTTAAATTTATCTGCTTTCTTATTACTCCTTTACTTGAGCAAGAAATTACAAAAATGTTATTTGAGGTTAGCATGAATGCATGAAAAACACTTCTAATTACATTTTGTAAATGGTTTTCCAGAATGGTGCACGTATTAGAAAACATGCTAAATTAGTCGTTCAATGCATCAATCTTTCTGTTTTAATTTATTTATCAAATGTATTACTCCATTTATTTTAGTGACAAGCTAAAACAATAAGGAGAAAGAATCTGTTTCAACAAAATTCAAAGAAAACATCAGTTAAAATAACTAGTTTCTGATCATAAAGTGTGAATGAAGTCACAAGTGCTAGTAAAAAAGTTCATTAATTTTATTTACATCGTATTGAAAAGATTCACAGATTTCTTCTATTTTTACTTTTAAAGGTTTTCTGTTATCAAACCAGTTATATCATCACACGAAGTAATCTAGTAAAAGCTATTAAAGGAGAAACGTTATCCAAACCAACTTGTCTGCAAGTAAATAATTAATTTATTATGATAACTGGTTTTGCTATCATTCAGCAACAAACAAGCTTTTGTCTGGCAGTTAGTTTTTTTTTTTTTTACATCTTTGTGGATGATTTTGGGCTTTAATTCAACTGGACTGGGTGGTTAAAAACAGTTACTGGAGGTCAGCAGAAGAGAGGATACTTTGAAAATCATTAGATATTATTGCCATCTGTTGGTAAAAGTTTCATAAGAGTCACAATGTGGATTTACAGGAGCATGGATGGTCATGTTGTGCAATTTAGCATGCAGGGTCAACAGAGACTACATCAGTCAGTTGTCTGCTTACACTCATATTTCACATGAAAGTCATATTCATTTTAGGGTTTTAATGATTGATTTGAACCTTCCATTTCTTTAGGGTGGACTAATTTTACAACAAGCAACTTAAAGGGAACTTATCATTCAAAAGTCACGTTTCTGTTCTTCCAGCACAAGTACTAAAAAATAAAAAAACACCCAGCTATTTTTTATTTTATTTTTTTTGGTGTCTGGAAAACGAGCCGTTTCAAAAACATTCAGCAGGCATGGCCTGTCACCTAGCAACCCAAGCCAATCAAGTCTGTCACCTAGCAACCTAAGCCAATCAAGTCCGTCACCTAGCAACCCTAGCCATCCAAGTCCGTCACCTAGCAACCCCAATCAAAGACCTATGAGTCTGTCAATAACAGGAGTACCAATCATTTTATCCACATGTATATGAATATATTTGAGCCTTTATTATCATCCTTAGAAAAATGAACTGTTCAAATGAATCACTAAAGAGATAAAATGACCTTAATACACAGAATGTGTGTATGTAAACTTCTGTCGAGAACTGCTTCATAGCAATGCAATGCTGGAGCCACTGGGTACATTAGTGCACCATTAGTAATGTTGTTAATAACGTGTTTATTTTTATTTTTTGTTTGTTTTTGAGAACCTGGTTGAGAGTGATTGACATTTAGAAAAATAAAAAATAATATTCTGTATCAGTCACAAGTAGTCACATAAAATAAAAGGTTTTCTTACACAGAGCCGTTCTTCAGTTAAACCAAAACCAAAACATTTTTATTGCGATGCTGTTGTTTGCTTACACACCAGTGGCCAGTCTCTCAAAACAGCCACTGCCATACGATTTATTCTACAGTTAAAAGCAAAAACAATTAAATAAATAGCGGATAAAATAGTGTTGTGCCGTGCTACTTTACATGTTCAATTTAGCACAATCTCTGATGAGGAATATGTGCTAAGGTGGCTTAAGCTAGTTAAGTGAAAGCTAATGGTCAAAAGCGCATGTGCGTTTAATGACGTTGAAAAGTCTCAGTGCCATCTAGTGGCCTGACATGACAACTACAGCTGACTCGAGGCGTTTCTGCAGTGCCGTCTAAAAGTGAAACTGTTTCCCAATTAACATCCAAAAGTACTGCAAAGTTCGCAGGAAGTGATCTCATGTAAGCGAAGCCTAATTGACTTTTATTCTAAAAATTGTTATTTTCAATTGGGTCACTGAAGTAAAATATGAATTAAACATCCACAGTTGTAGTTGGGTAGGAGCTCAAAACTCACCCAGAACTTTCTCTGGAATTTTATTAAAATGATTTTAAACCATAGCAGCAATATGAATAAAAATTATTTTACTTTTATTAAAAAAATTTAATAAAATCAAAAATCATGTACTCGTGTCCTAATGTACCAACTGGCTCCACCATGACATCTGCAACATCTGTATATAATGAGATAAGAATCATCATTTGTCCAATGTTACAGTTTCAAACTGAGATGTTTGTTGTTCACAATGACAAAGTAGTCTTATGATTGCAATGTTATAGAGTATTATTGTAAGGAATGCTGATGTGAACTTGAAAACAATGTGAAAAGCAACAGCAAATGCACAATTTAAAAGAATCTACACTGAGTTACACTTTCATTAAGAGGTGAGGTTTATAAACATATAATATACAACTTCAGTATTAAACTGTGCTGTGATATCCAAGGTGTGCAGAATTATTAGGTATTTTAGTAATTCTAAAGTGTTTTGTTTAAATTTGTGTGTTGATAAAATCATGTTTGTAGTTATGTCACACCAACACTATTTTCTGGCTGTCCTGTTTTTTGTTGTTTTTATTTTTCTCTTGCGTGTGTGTGTGGGTGCATGTGTGTGCGCGTACTTGTTTGTGTGCTAGGAAAAGACCAGCGCTTTGTCGCTTAGTAACGTGGCAGGGGTTTTCTACATCCTGGTTGGTGGTCTGGGTCTCGCCATGATGGTGGCGCTGGTAGAGTTCTGCTACAAGAGCCGTGCTGAAGCCAAAAAAATGAAGGTACGTTTTTGCACTTTGCTTTAAATTTAACTACATGGATTTATTGTCTTGTTTTTCCACTTTGATAGTGTTAATTTGTAAGCTTGTGTCATATTTTAGACAAATTAGTATACTCCCTTTTGTATTTCCTCTGGCTATTTACATTTATAATAGTATGTAAAAATTATTTATACTGTATCCTTTAAACTGGAGATGCACCAATCCAATAGGGATATCTGTATCAGTCCCGATATTGAAAAAAACAATCTAGATTGGGTCTTTGTGACAATGTGCCTGATCCACAAGGGCAGATCTATTCAGTCTAATAATTATTTAGAATTATTCATTCTAAATAATAAAACATGACACTTCCTGTGCTGAAGGAAGTGTCATGTTTTTTTTTAACGGTCTCTATCTGACCGCTTTGACCTAATCATCGTGAAAGTGTGTCCACTGACAGAAGACATGTTAGTGTGATTTGGTTTCCAACACTGAATGATTTCGGTGGAAGATGAGGGAGTGGCGGCGTGGTGAAGTCACATAGGGCGCCATTGGCATGCGTTTGCCTCTAAAGTTCACAGATTCGAGCCGAGCTGCACCAAACTCACTGGGATTCGTATTCGTCCCCCAACAGGGGTCCACAACAATCTATGGAGGCCAAGGCCCACTTCCTCCTTCTTGTTATTTTTACTACCCAAATAAATACATTTAAAAAAGGTTTTTAATTTCTTTAATGGTTAGATTGTTTCTTGTTGCGTTTTCTGTCCTTGAGAGGACGATAAGGATACACATTACCTTCAACCCAAACGCCAGCTGGGTCTGATTGTCCTCTGTGAAAATGTGCCACGTTGCACTGTAAAACAGCTCTTATTTGTGAGTTTCATCAAATTCAGGTCCTTGTCTGTTGATTTCTGAAACTGAGAAATTTTCAAAAGTTAAACATTTTCAACTTTTGAAACTCTTACTTTTGAAATTTCAGAGTTTTTGGTGGAAATGTTTTTTTTTTTTTTCTATTTACAATGGACAGTTGACAGAAACTGCTGGAGCTTGTCGAATGTTTATATTTTCAAACAAAACCACATAAAGAGCATTTTATACCACACACCTTACTCCATTTATTTGGGCCTTTTCTCTTTCCTGTGCCCTCCGCCATCTTTGTTTCACCTACAGCTGGCTCCACTTAGAGATGACCAGTGGCGCCTTCTTCTGAACGGCGGTCAAACTACAGCACTGAAAGATGGTCTAAGTTGATATTGTTAATTAAGCAGTTGGAACTAATTTTAATCTAACAAACAATTACCATTAATCGTACACAAATTAATTGTTTACATGTCTGCATAATTTGTCTAGCAGATAAGCATTTCTTTTTCAGAAGTGTTTCTAACTACTTCCAACTTGTGTAGACAGTGTAGTTTTCATGTACTTTTGGAAACCACTGGACTTGTTTGTACATACACAGTTTGGTCAGTTTGTAACTGTTTCAGTTGGAAATTCTCCTTTCTCTTTGTCAGGTTCTAAAATTTGTTTCATCCATTCAGTTGACACAAAATATTCAATTAATTCATTATTTACAAAATGAAGAAGTCAAAATGGAGACGCTTAGGAGAAAGTAGATATGTGCAAAAGACAAATGAAATCAGTTATTTACATCCACTGCAAACACATTTTTACCTTTTACATACATTTCTCCAGTGTTTTGTAGAATTGCCTTGAAAACAGTTTGCTTTGGATTAAATGTTTTGATTATCCTTCTTTCAGTCGTTTAATTGTGGCAGGTTTAGTGAAACAAGATGGTTTGTAAGCCATCTTGCTCTCACACAGCTATGGGATAATCACTGCAAAACACTGACTTTTTTCTCGTTAAATCACTTTTATCTAATTTCGCAGTGCTGCTTAGGGTTGCTGTCCATTTGATTATTTTCTACCTGAACTTTAACTTCTTTGCTGATGAATTGAGACGTTGCTTCTTCCAGACTTGTACATTTTTCCTCATGATGCCATTTGGTTAGCCAAGCACACCAGTTCCTCATGCAGCAAAAAAAAAAAAACATGACATGATGCTGCTACTCCCATATTTCATATTGGATGTGGTGTTTTTAGGCTTTTCAATCTTCCTTCCTTAACAATTGACATCATGGCTTAAAATTTCAATTTCAGCTTCATCAGATTATAGGATATCTTTTTGCAAACTGCAATGTGACTTATTATTTTCCTTTTTGTGGTGATGGCTTCTTCTTCCTTTCATCTCATGTTAGTAAAGGATTTGTTTCACTGCATCGTTTACACAACGTCTTTTGCTTTAGTTCTCGGGTCGATTTGCACATTTCCAGCCAGGAGACCTGAACACTGTGAGATCTGGACATTCCCATTCTGTTCATGCTTGTGTATAATAGTTTAAATATATGAATGTGACATGACTTGATGATGTCGATAGTTCTCTTCCTCATATCTTGCCTTTTGATTTCTCTTTGATGAAACACAGGGGAGCATGGTGTTTCAGTTGTTGCATCACAAAATAAATCCACAGATTTGCCTCCATTGAACTTAAATCTGGAAATAATGCAGTATGTAAGTTTTATTTAAAAAAAACAACCAAACAATGTTTTTTACATATTTGTGAAAACAATTACCATGTTCTGATAGTATATTATGAGACAAATAATCTGCGAAAAGGTTATCTCCTCCCTCTTCTCCCTGAGGTGGTATTGCTGTCTGAAGTAATGCATTGCTCCTGACCAAAAACAACCAATCAGACCCAGGAGGCGGGTCTTAGGGCTGCCAATCATCCCGATGTACTCACTAATCAATGTGCTAATGGCAGAGAAACAACTGACCATTACAGGAAAACCAATTATCTGCTGTTATTAATGGCTATGCTAAGTACCATTAGCATTCACAAGAGATGTACACGAGATTGTGATTGACAGCGCTAAGACCCGCCTCCCGGCTCTGATTGGTTATTTCAGGTTAGAACTGGGAACACTGGACTGGAAAAGGTAGAGAAGCTTGATTTTTTTTCACAGACTGTTCCACATCGTCATGACATGGTGAGAGTTTCAACAAATATGTAAAAATATATGTTTTATAAACATTACAAACTATACCTTTAAGTGGATGGGAATCTTTATATATTTTTACAGTGTAAAGTGAGTGACCCAAGGAAACATTTTCCACATACTTGTAATTTTACCCGGTTTTCATGTGCTGCACAAGGTTCCCTTTTTTCAACTTGAGCACCTGAACGCCACTGAAAGAAACCCAAAGTGTTTTCCCACAGAAACGCCTCAGTTGTGTGGATGTGGATTTTGCATATTGGCGATTCTACATTCTTGCTGACATGTAAATCTCAAAGCTTTGATGGAAAACCTAAATAAAAAGAGCAATATTGTGTTTTTATAGCACAATCAAGTAACTATGTTACCTCCAGTTGTTATAAAAATGCTGTACATATCAAATATGACTTAATTTTACTTTGTAATTTAATGCCTTGAAACTGGGCCTCTGTCTCTTTAAGAAACTCCTACTCTTTCTGAAACTCCGCCTTCAGAAAGTCATAACATAGCTCCTCTATTAACCCTTTACCATCGTTTTTACTGAGAAGTAGCTCGTAAATTGAGCTCCGCTGATACACAGCTCTACAAGGCGTTTGCTAATTGCTGCTGGCTAGTCAGAAGGAGCTGAATGGGGGAGTTCTGCATTGTGAGGGTGAAATTGGGAAGCTTTGGATCTGAGGAGGAGCTGCGTCTCGAAGGAGGAGCTAGGTCCACCTGAGCATTTTGCACTGCTGAATGGTTGCCATGGAGATTAAATGATTTGCATGAAAGAATCAAAACAACACTCCAGGTTTGTTTTTTGATGAGGGAATAACATTCTATATGACATGATGTGAAGCTCAAAAAAAGTTAATTTAACTTTAACTTGTAACTGCAGCCTCTAGTCGCATAAAAGCATCTTCAGAAAATGTTGTCGTTCTCAAACTTGTATTTTAATGTTGCAACAAAAATAAATAAATAATAACAAAAGTCAATCAGCTGACGAGTAACTGTTCTACAATTAAATCAGTAAAGCAATAACGCTGACTTTATTTCCATTGTAAAGGTGGCAGCCAACACCTTCTCATCACCCCAGCACACAGGAAACTACACACACACTCTGTCTTCTCCTCAACATGCCCCCAACTACAACCTGCTGTCTCCCAGCCACCAGCCAAACTACGCCACCTATAAAGAAGGCTACAACGTTTACGGCATTGAGAGCGTCAAGATCTAACACGGGTAGGAGAGTGATGATTGATAGCTAAAACTTTGCTCACCTCACAGCCATAGACAAAGGTTTAACCAGGCGACACTTCCTGGGTCAGCTGGATTCGGTGCAGAGCATCTTCAATGGCACATGTCCAATACGTGTGATTTACAAAACACACAGGCTTCCCTGGGAGATATTTTTAAAGATACTGCAAGGAGAAGAGTGAATAAATGACTAAATATTTTCATATTCTTTAAATTAAGTACCTACTAATTTAAAGAATAGGTACATATTTTCAAAGAAAAAATGCAGAAATTTCTGAGTTTGAAAAATAAAAAAATTGCAAGAAAAAAAATCTGAAATTTTGTTTTCTCAGGGTTTTTTAGACTAATCCTAGAATTAATCAGTTTTTTCTGACAATTTTAATGAAAGATTAATTCTTTAATCTTACAATTTCTGAGGATTTTTGCAAATTGTCAAAATTTCAAACATAAAGTTACGAGTTTTCTTTTGAAAATTTATTAAATTATTTCCAGAATTTTTAAGTTTTTCTCTGAAATGTATTCCTCCTTTTTTTCTATATGTATTTACCCTAGTACGCTGTTGTAAGTTATTTCCTAGGATAATTTCTAAATGATCTGCTTTTATTTAGGTGCTGTAGAAAAACTGGAACAAACATCTTCAGACTATTAAAAAAATAGATTATAGTCTCAGCTTTGAAACTGGATTTGCCACTGAAGATGACAATTACTGGATTTAATTACCATAAATCCAGGTATTACATGAATTCAGCCGTTTTGATAACACAAAAATTCCCCCAGTGGCATGCAAAGGAAATTAAAGGTCAAAACTGTGTATGGCTGTGATTATCCTGGCATTTGTTTACTCCTTTTCCTGAAGCTTGCTCACTCCTGCTCCCATTTTCCTTCACTCCTCTGACCAGTTCTTCAGCCTCTTTCTCTCCTCTTCTCCTGTTTTTTCCTCTTTTTTGGTTTTTCACTCCTCCTCTACCACTGTTAGCCTATCTACCCTTTTCCTCTGGTCCTTTGTAATTTCCTTTTCTCCAGCACTTTCCTTAGTTTATAGCCAATCATCCTCTTTGAGATAACTGACAGAAGGTGGCCGTAGAGAAATAAATGGCCAAATGCATTTAAGTAGTTGTTTTTTTTTTTTGTATTCTTGCTTATTTGACAATAAAATTCAAAGTTCCTTCTGTTTTAGTTTGAAATCTGGGCTCTTATTTTGGTAGTATTATCAAAAGTGGCGGAGACAATGTATATATTTCACACCAAAATGTGTGCTCTTATTGTGAAGGGGAGATGGTGACAGTTGCACTTCATTCCATTTTTGGTTTTTGTTTGGAAAGCATTGAGAATAAAACAAGACTCAAATTACTTTGTCCTTTTCTGCTGACCCCAAACATCTGAATATGTTTTTCAACGAGAACTCACCAGATGTTGCAGCCGCTTCTCCGCCAGCTGTGGTTTCGGACCCAGTTTCGTTTCAGGCGGCCGTTGCTAAAAACCACCGCCTCTGTTTCCGCTGATGTTATCAAGCTTCCAATTTTAAGCTTCTGGTTTATTATGTTTAGAATGTTTGTGAATAGTTAAAGCATTGAATTTACTTCAAAAGTTAATACCAATAAAATAAGAACCCAGATTTCAACATAAAACACAAAATATTTCAAAATGTATAGTCAAACAATCAAGAATGAAGCAACTATTTAAATGTATTTGATCATAAAATCAGTCTTTTACCCCCGTTGTTCAGATTAGGGGGTCGTTCGTAACTTTTCAAATCATTCCTTACAGTTGATTTTTATCCCAATCAAATGACCACGAATCCAACACAGAATGGTGAATGTCTGAATACGGACGTTTCTTGGAGTTTGATTCTTATGGACTTACAATGCCTTTAAAATGACTGTAGTTTTGGACAATATGGCTGAAAAACTTATAACTTCACGATATAAAAGTTTTATATTGGTAAATATCAATAATTGATTGCTTTTTGTTTTGTTATAACTGGTGCAGTGACATTTTCTGTTTTATCCAGTTTTCACTCCACGACGTTGTTCACGAGATACGGTGGCGAAACCTTAAGCTGCTGCTCCTCAAACTACTCGATAGTTTGTTGCTAGGTGACCAAAGAGCGAGTGAGTTAGTTGATTCCATCAACTGTGAAAGGTTGAGCATCTAAAGCCTTTCTTCATGCCTACATCTCCCAGAATGCTGTGCGGTATGCTGCAGTATGTAACTTTAGTTAACATTCTTTTTTTATTTTTTTACATATTTGTCATGAGACAGGTTTTCTACAACCTGTGTCATGACAGGTTGTTATGAGACAGATAATCTGGGAAAAGATAAGAAATGCACTGGCCTGTCAATCACCCACATGTACATGATGCTCATTGCGCTAATGAAAATGAAAAGACTTAACCATTACAGAAAAAACATGCTAACTAGCCTTAGCATTCAGAACAGGCTTTGCTAGCTTGGAGCGTAGCAGAGACGAAGAGGGAGAGTGGCGCCGCACAAGATTGTGATTGACAACACTAAGACCCGCCTCCTGGCACTGATTAGTTGTTTTTTATGCTTTTCTTCAGATGGCTATAGTAGTTCAGGAAGGAGATTGATCTTTTCACAGATTATCCGA
Source organism: Poeciliopsis infans (assembly GCA_903067105.1). Taxonomy (NCBI): domain Eukaryota; kingdom Metazoa; phylum Chordata; class Actinopteri; order Cyprinodontiformes; family Poeciliidae; genus Poeciliopsis; species Poeciliopsis infans. The sequence goes on along the minus strand of CAEGAA010024425.1, from coordinate 37,020 downwards.
CTCATACTACACTGTCACAACATTATGACAGTTTCAACAAATATGTAAAACAGTTTTTTTTAATAAAAGTTACATACTACAGTTTTAATTTCAGTTCAGCGGTATTAATCACAACACCTCTGACACCAATCAAATTAAGGTAAATGTATGTTCATTCCCAATTTGGAGATTTCTTTGTTTAATTTTGTCAACCATTTATCACTAGAATAAGAATTTAATACTTTTCACTGTGCACATGCACAGAGATTAAAGATTACATTACATCTAACTATTATGTCTGATGTGTAATTGAAGTAAATTAAATAAATTGCACTAAACTGAACATGTACTGGTACACAAAGCAGTTGTCACATTGTTTCCTATACTGGTGTTCTGGCGTATTGAAAAGACATTACATGTGGATGTAAACACGTGTCTTTTGGCGTGCTCAAATTTCTAATTTTAGGCTTATACTTAGTTCAGTGGAGTAGAATTCACAGAGTTCTGCTGCCTCAGGTTTGTTACGTAACATCGGTATCTCATTTGATTTATTTTGTTTATTTCATTAAAAAGGATCAGCTCACTATCTGAGAATAAAATGTTCCGGGGGGTAGTTGATTACTATGAGAATGAATCAAATGGTAAGTAATAGTTTTTGTTTTTAGTTTCAAGCATCCAGCATCCTGAGGTGAGTAAAGTCTCTGCAGAAAAATTGTGAGATTAAGGAATATTATTTGATTAGCGGTTGCATTGATTCTCCAGCAGTCATGCTGATGAAACTCATGTGGAGAAACTTTTTCTGACATAGATGATCTTAAACGCAAACGCAAGAGTCTAATGTTAGAGGGAGAAATGGTTGTGGACTTTCACCAGAGACAAAAGAGGAAAACAAACTAAAATCTGACACCACTCCATTTTTGTTTACATCTTGTGAAGAAGAGGTTCTGTTCTGTTTCTTTTTAAGAGGTTTTTATGTTGTTTCCTTCAGTAGTTTCTGGTGTAGCGCTGCTACAGGCGAGGAGGAGAACAGGTTTTTCAAAGGGTTTGGTTGATTTGACACAGTGGAGAGAGAAAACAAACTGCAGCAGCTGAAAATGCAGCAAATGTTTACATTTTTGTCCCAAATCGAACAAAGCTAACTGGACTATCAGATGTGAAAGCTCCCTTAGTGTAATAAATACACATGACAGTAATAACTTTCCTGAAGGATTAGCACCATCCAGACAGTCTGTATTGCTTGCTCTGTTTAATTTCTCTATTTTCCTGCAAAAGAAATCAGCATCGGCAGCTCAACCCAAGATCAGAAATCATCGGATCATCGCTACTAATTTTATTTTGAAGCACAATACCTGCCAGCTTTGATTAATGTCACCATTTTATTTAAACGTGACCTTTTTTTATACCTCAACAGATGAAATTCACGGATGCAATGCGCTCGAAAGCTCGTCTGTCTATCACTGGGTCAACGAGTGAGAACGGCCGAGTTCCAGTGGCTTACCTTCGCCCAGGATTACCCATGAGCCTCAGTATGACTGACCTCTCATGACCTCACACAAGTCAGTGCCTTACAGCCAGTCAACACACTTTCATCGATCCCCGCTGTAAGGGAAGTGGACAGAAAGCGTTGCCCTCTTCAAGAAAAAGAAAAGACATATTACCAGTAATGATAACAGGCAACCTGCCCTGCTTTCTATTCTGGATTTTAATCATTCAAAACTCTAGAAACTCTCAAATCCTTTACATCTGGTCTGTAAAAACAAGGCAGATGTCCTTCTGAAAAGACCTGCCCACTTGTAAAGTGAATCAAACGAAGATCGAAGGGAGAGACGGCTGGTCCTAGACAAATCCATGACAAACAATCAAGCACAGAGGACAGTTTTTTAAGTCAAATATTACTTGTTTTGTAGATTTTTGCCATGGAGGCTTCTCTTGTACATAAAACAAGGACAACAGTGATGCCGATGTTCATGCAATAACAACAGTTATCAGGGGATACAAGCTGGACCTTGTTTGAAATGTGTTAAAAGTGCCATGAACAAAAAACTGATGTCCTGAAATATCAGTACATATTGTGATAGATAATGATGTGATTGTTCCGGTTCTTTTCTTCCGTTTGCCTGTAAATCCTTATTTGAGAAACACGTACAAACAACACACAAAATTTAACAGGAGTTGTTGGTGAGGTTCTGGGATTTCAATTATGATATTTAGTGATGCTGTTAAAAACACCAAACCTACTCAAATGAGGCAGACATCCACTCTTTCAGCTACGTCAATATGATGAGTCACTAAGTTTGTTTTCACTACATATTGTAGTCAAAACCTAACATTTTTCTCTTGTTAATGAACAGTGTTTTATCTGAACTACTATTTTAGCTACGCTCCACTTTTATAAATAAGTTTCCACTGGGTGAATTTCCAGCAAATTCTGGGTTTTTCCCAGTATCTCTTCCCAGTTGGACTTCCCTAAACCCCCAGTTACAATCCTAGGATAAACCGAAGCTACTTGCTCTCTATCTGTATTTCCATTACAACTCTCTGCAAAACTTATTCGAAATTCAGCTAATGGCTGAATTAGTGTTTCCATTAAATAAGAAATTAAATTAAGACCACATGTGAATAAGGTTGTTCATCAAAAGTTATGGCAGTGACGGATGTAAACAGTTACATTATACCAGAGACAGCTGGACATTCAACAATAATCAAATACATTCTTTGAAGCAAAACTATGAAAATTAAAACTGAGTCGCAAAACCTGAACTAAATTTAAATATTTGATGAATAATAACTAATAAAAACTAGCAAACACTCTAAAAACTAACTTTGAATTAGAAAAAGTCTAATTCAAAAATTTGTACTACAATGAAAAAAATAAAACTATTATAACACTTTTCCACAAGGATTTTCACTCTTACCTTCATTTTGCGTCAGAAACTTTTCCTGCAGGTTCATAAAGAGAAGAACGGCTGTCGTCATTTTGGTGTTCAGCATTGCTGAAAAACCTGAACTCAACCTCTACTCAACTTAAAATTAAAATTGGATATTTTAGCACAGTGAGTTACATTTTTATCAGATTCTTGACGTTCAGATGATAAAGGAGAGGTGTAACCGTATTATAAACGATCCAGTGGGCCACATGTATGGCAATGTCCAAATGTAATGAGGGGAAATAAAAAAATAGATGATTTAGTTTCTGAACTTTACCGATCGAGTTCTGTACAATTTCTTCTTATTATTAATATTGTTCTAGCATTTTGAAAGAAAACAGCATCCTTGCACAGATGAAATTAACAGCCTGAAAATCCTTCAGAGCCACAAGACATTTTGTTTTTTTTTGTTTTTTTATATTCACTGCACATCTGTTTCTGTAAATATGAAGACGTGATATGAATTTCTCTTCTTTTCTTAAAGCCAACAACAGATGCTCACGCTGTTTACTGTACATGGTGTACACACTTAAAACGCATCATGCCACACATCCCTGCACCCTTACATTTGCATGTGCGTTTGCACATACTAACAGAAGAGTTCTGAAGCCAAGTGTGTGACGTGCCAAGTGTGATTTGAGAGCAATCAGAGCTCTCAAACGGCAGCTGCTGAAACTGAAACCTGAGCCAGCAGAAGCTCTCATCGGCGAGAGACGGAACAAAAATAATGTGAAGACTTTTTTTCAAAACTCTACTGCATCGATGGTGCCAACAATGACGATGAGGAGGAGGACGATGAAGAGCAGACAAAGAGAGCATTTGCATGTCACTTAATTATTTATTTTCTTTCAGATCAACCTGTCAGCCTGAACCCTTGTGACTGGCTGCTTAATAGTGTTTGATAATGATAGCCGTTAGAAGAATATAAACGATATTAATTACAGTACTAATGTTGTTCCTGTTATGTAAGTGTATGCTTTTCGAGAGTTTGAGTCTGCTGTTTTATTTCTACAAAAAGCTGATTTTTGTTCGACTAGTTCTAAGCGTAACGAGAAGCTAAAACACGCTTCAAACGGCCAAGGGGTGCGCCTCAGTTTCTGCTGAAAGACACATATCATCTGGCTTATCTTTGGGACTTAGGCTACGTTCACACTGCAACCTGAAGTGACCCGATTCCAGTTTCTCTCTCAAATTGTATTTGTTTTTTTATTTTATTTATTCATCTATAATTGTTTTTTTTTTTGTTTGTTTGGTTTTTTTGTTAATCCTCATTATCGTCCGCCATGGTTGTTGTTTTTCAGGCATCAAGACGCAGAATAGTGACGTTTGTCGAGTATCAGTGACGTTCAGGTCGGATAAATGCATTCGAATCGGATACCAAGTGACCCGTGTTGTTCAGAGTCATGAAAAGATCAGATTCAGGTCACATTAAGACAAAAAAATTTAAAAAATTAGAATTGGGTCACATCGGACTGCAGCGTGTGTGGAAACCATCACAGTTCATTGCTGATTTTGTGTTTGCTTTATCTCTTGTTATAAAGAAAAATTAAATTAGAAAAAAAAAGGTTACTTTTTAGTGGTGAAGTTTTCAGTGTAAGGCAGTTTGTGGGTTATATTTAACATATTGCCTCGTGAATACATGAATAGGCAGAGCGGTTCTGTATCAGGGTGACATTTATCAAAAGGCTTGGGACAGAGTGCAATCTGAATCTGTTACTGTAATATTTACTATGTATGTGTGCAGTTTGAGTTGGTCTTTTTATTAGTGACTATGTCTGATGCTAGCTAACTAAAATACCCTGCAAAACTATTTCACATTTTGTCATGTTCGAGTTTTTCATTGGGGATTTATTTTATGCGATAGACCAACACAACTGACTCGAACATTATGTCAATAAACAACGGAAGAGCAGATGCAATTTAAATACTGCAATTATTCAGTTTTTAAATTGAATGATTGCTTTTAATTTCCACAACGGAATTATACTAAAAGTAACAGGTGTTTTCATTATTTTTGATCTATTTTTCCTATTTGGATAGAAATTATGTGCCGTTGTGAACACTCCATCTTAACAAAATGAAGCCATTAGCTTTTTAGAAGAAAAAAAAAATGCTTTTCTTTACGTTTACAATTGTGGTTTTTAAAAAATAATAGATTTTCCAGAGGATATTTATCAAAAATTCAAAGTTATTTTTTTATGTTAAGTAATATTTGCAGCTGTATAATACAAACAATTAGATTTTAACTAGAAGTATCGGTGTGATACATACCCACATAACAATTATTAGCTTTTATCTAAATAAAAATCATAGTTTTAATTATTCACAATGTTATGTTGGTCTATCACATACTTTGATGCTATATATTGAAGTTTGTGGATGTAAAGTGACAAAATGTGAAAGAAGCGTTTTGCAAGACAACATTTGAAGGAGCCAGAACGCATATGGATGCACAGCTGCATAATCGCCTCCGCAGGTGAGCGTTTGGTTATGAAAAGGACTGAATTTGTTTTATTATGACTTTTTATTTACGTTATTAATATGCAAATGTCACTATAAGGGGGATTGACTGTATTCACAAATGAACACTCATTGTGTTGATACTTGGTTTGTAATCTGAATATTTACAGTAAATATTAAACATGCATGCTCTCCACATGATTGTCAATGAGTTATGTAGTGTTTCTTGTGCATATAAAAGTATATCAGATATCTAATATCTTCCACAGCAAACATTGATGCAAAACTTTGTTTTATTAGGCAGGTTTTTTTCTGTTTTTTTAATTGAGGACAGAGATTTTGCTCTTGTGACAGTTCAGCTTCCCATCCACCAGGGGGCAGTAACCTTTTTACCACCCAACACTCTCGCTAACAGTAAAAACATTGTTTTTTTGTGGCATCAATTTTATATGATGTCACAAAAAAACATTTTTCTTTCATAGATTTATTTTTATTTTTAATGCTCTTACATACTTCATATCAAACAATTTCTTTTTTATTATTTTTAATCAAACAAAGATAATCTCGTTGAATACATAAAGGTTTTCAAGTGAGGGGGGAAAAGGCTGGAAAAACACAATTAAATAAAGATATGTTTTTAGAAATAACCAAACTAAGCAACTATAGTAATTTAAAAAAAAAAAAAAATCAAAATATTTTTATACACTTCTATTACATTTATTTACATACAGTGCTGCATTAGTTATTCACCAAAATAGGCATGACTTCATCTTACTCTGAAGCGCCTATCGCTCTGGAAGAGGGTAAATCTGAACTCACCAGACGTCTTCACACAAGAATTTGTGTGAAAAGCAAAACATTCTTAAATATTCGCACCTAGTTATTTATTACTGCTCAATATTTTCTAAAAATGATTGTTGTTTCTGAACATAAATTAGATTTGTTCCCTACAATATGTGTGGGTAACTAAATTGACCAAGAGCTGCTTTTCAACAAGCGTATAAATATAGTAAATAAAATAATTTATTCAACAAAACAGGATAAAAGAACTGGTAGATGAATATATATTTTCTATCATTTAAATTTATATGACAACCATTTTGTATAAAAACGTACAGATTCTAAATGCATTTGTCATTTTTCTTGATTCAGCACAATGTTCCATAATTTTTACTCATTTAAAGAGTTGGGATGGAAATTAATAAAAGCTGAAATATTAAATCTGGATTTTTACCTGATATTGTTCCAGTAAAATGATGAAACCACTGCAAAAACTTTTTTAGAATAAAAAAAAACAAAAGACGATAAAAACCTAAGATGAGAGACTAAGAAAAGCTTTTCCTCCCCAAGCAGCTCCTCACCTTCCCAAAAAATATAAAACGATCACATTATCACTTTACCACCTGAAGTCTTTATGAAACTCTCGTCCTGTTGGCGACTAAAAAGCAGAAGCTTAGCTGTTTCCAGGATATGCTGAGGAGAAACTTTCCAAATCTCCAACTTCTATCTTCTTTTGGTTCCACCGAAACCTGAAAACCAAATAAATATGGATGTTAGACGGATATTTTAGTGTATTTCTAATACTGTATAAAAACAGCCTGAGTGGTAAAAAGAAAAATCTGCAGAATGTGTCAGTTTTGTTTTTTTGTTGGGTTTTTTTTACACAGTTGACAGATTAGTCGATTTCTAAAACAATCGTAAGTTGTATCCCGAGTAGCAAGAGCAAAACTAATAAGAACACAGTGATTCCTCCAAACCATCAATGAGACGCTTCAACATTTCTCTGATTCAGTCCAGGAGCAAACACAAGCCTCGGTACCTGAAGCAGTGCGTGTCCCAGAGGACGAATTTGTCCCAGAGGATTGGTTTTGTCCCGCAGGAGGCGGACTGCAGGGCTGCGTTCTGCAAAACAACCACATGTCAACAAGAAGCTGAAAGCTGAATTTAAACTGAGAGCTGAACATTCGGACCGTCTTTCATACATCATTCACATTTAAGATTTAGCGCGTTACATTGACAACTTAGCTAAAACCAATGATAGTCATTGTTAGCAACCAGAGAGATGGGGGTAAGGAGCTGCAGGAGGTCCATACTGTAAACTCAATCTTCTTGCTTCACCAACCTCTGTCGACCGAACATATATCCCAGTATTCCTCCCGTTCCCATCCCAGTCCAGAAGCCACCGCCGGTTCCGGGACCAGAGCGGCGTCCTTGGTGATATTGTCCATGAGTGTAATCATTGTGGAAACCATAGCCAGGATTGGCACCTGGAAAGCCTGATCAAGAAACGGACAGGTGGGAAGGTGAAAGTGATCCTTAAAGTTTTGATCTGTGAAGGATTTCGTTTTTTCTGCTTCACTTACCTGTGTAGTCGGGTTTGAATCCAGGTGGGGGCGGTCCTCCCATGTTGTTTGGGTAATTATCCTGAGGGTAGCCCGGCCGTCCACCAGTCTGTCCCCACTGGACCGTGTTCCCACTGAGAAACAGCTTGTAGATACCATAAGCTATGAGGAGAAGCACAGCGACCACCAGCAATCCCCCTGAAGACTCGCCGTCCTGGGCGTAGTGCTGCTGCTGATGCTGCTGCTGATGTTGGTGGCGCTTGTTTCCAAAGAAACTGCTGAAGAAACTAGAGGCAAGATTCCCAAGTCCTGAGGAAAGTCACAAAAATAAAAAAAAACATTTTAATATATTCAGGAAGTTTTCATTTCTGATAGTCCTTTAGAGTCTGTTTGCCTGGGGAACAAAATTGCAATATTACATTTTCAGCCGATGCAGTTCGCTTTCACGCTGCACTGTGTCAAACTAACAAAGCCATTTGAAAAACCTTTAAACTAAATAGCTAGCTATCAAGAAAGTATTAACAGCGTATTACCTCACAGAACACAGTTCGTAAACTTTTGCCTGATAGAAACATCCCGAAATAAAAACCTACATACAAGATTAAATAGTCCTGCCATGACATAATTTAAGGCCTGTGATTAATGTATTTAAGGCCAGCTTAAATTTTCGTTAATGATAAATGTAATGTTTCCTCTGACCTCCCCCTTGTTTAAATCCACCCTGGGAGCCAAAGCTGCCTTGCGTCCTCCTCTTGCCCTCCTGGGTCAGTTCCAGGGTGAACTCCAGGCCACAGGAGCCCTTCAGGATGTAATCATCAGACGGGTGGTTGTAACCCTCGCAGCTCACCTCAATGGCACCAAACCTGTAGTCGTTGTCCATATCTGTCTTACACTCCCACTGTGAAGGAGAGGAAGACCCAAACAGTGACTGAACAGCCTGAAACAGAACGTTTAACGAGCTGATGTTGTACAATTTAATATATATAAATAAACTTATTGGTTATTCTGACAATTGGAACCTTCCACAGATTTTTTTATTTAACTACTTTCTATGCAGTATCAGAAATACATTAAAAGATGCATCTAAACAAATAATTTAGTTAATTTTTATAAATAAATTATATTTTACTCCTTAAATGCATCACATTCCTTTATTGAATTTGAACCAGGTGAAGCTAAAACATTGAGGCCACTTAAGGAGTTTTGTGTAAAACCTTTACAGATTAATGCGTTTTCATCATAAATGCAAACTGTATATATATTTTTTTGTGTTTTTCTATATTTTTAAATGTATTTTTTCATTGCTTTTTCTGTAAAAAGCTGTATTTAAAATGAGCGGTGAGGATTTATATTTCACTGCTAATTTTATTTACTTGACATCAGCAGAAGAATGTCTACAATAGTTCTTTTATATTTTAGTTTAAAATATGCTTCTTATTTCCACAAAGCATTTGCATAAAGTTTGATGACACATTTAGCTTTAAAAACAAATCTTTAAACTCAAAAATAACCTGGTATTGTCAAATCTCACTTAATAATGTAGAAGTGCCAACGTAATACCTGAGTAATAGTACCTGAACATCCACGCCATCCCAGCCTCTGTTCACACACTGAACAACATCTGGGATGAAGACATGACAGCCTGCAGAGCCGCCAACACACTTCAGCTGTGGGACCGGGTTTGAGCGCCTGGCTGTGGTAAAGCGGTTCCTGTAGAACGTCAGAGCCTGGATGTCTCTCAGCAACACGCTGTCTGCATGAAGGACAGGAGAGAAGAAAACTTTTATTTCCATGATACAGTTTCAAAATGGAAAGAATAAAAAAGGGAAAACTGTTGATCTCGTTGCTGAATGCAGCCACTTTGATATATTTGTGTTTATGTCTACAAACCAGGTGAATGTATTGAATAATAAACAAAGCAGAATGCAAATAAATGAGCTGTTTGTCATGACATAATTTAAGGCCTGTGATTAATGTATTTAAGGCCAGCTTAAATTTTCGTTAATGATAAATGTAATGTTTCCTCTGAAAAGTAATTTTAAGGTTACTTTTATTACTATTATTATTATTTTTAATACACTGATGATTCCTACCCACACCTGGAGTGATGTCCGAAAGGTCATGCTTTTTTTAATTGAAAGATTTATACATATGGCAAGACAGTAGTACAAATAAGTATTTTTAAAAATATTGAGAAAAGAAAAAAGGACATTATAAAACTAATATATTCTACATGGACGTTTAAATGTCCCTCAACATAAGGGCTCACCGGCTTCTTCATAGGGGACCAACTCACAGAGAAAAACAAAAAAAACTTACGAGATATTTCCTTACTTCTAGATTTGTGTAAGCATGATTTTCCAAGAATTAGAACAGTGTTCACCAAAAAGTGTAGTTTTTACAATCAAAATGTTTTCCTGACAGAATTTTCCCAGCTGAGAAATACTTGGCTTTAACTATCTGAAAATATCTTACCAAAAAGCGTCTAAAGCGAAAGAATAAATTATAACTGAATTGATTTCCAATTCAAAACCCTGACGTAAAAGTCACTTTTCTGGCATGTTTTTGCACATTGAATGACGAAGTCGCAAATATTAAACTCTCGCGAGATTGATTGTGACTACAGGAAAACGGTGCAATAAATTTGCATACACAAAAGTTAAAGCAAAAATAACTAAATGCGGTCGCTTTAACAGACAAATTAATGCATAAATAAGTTTATTTAACGGTTTTCTCCCCAGCTGTAAAGGCAAAGACACCGTTTCGGATCATGTTTAGGCATTTAAAACCAAACCTTGATTCCAACTGTAGGTGGTCTCCACCAACACGAACAGCAAAACAACAGGAAGCAGCTCCATGTCTTTGGTTTTCAGAGGAACTGCGGCAGCAGTGGCTTCTCTTAACAAACCTGGACTTATTTTTACCTGTTAAAATGTCTGAATGAACAGAACAATTTGCTTCTTTAAGGCTGACGCAACTTATTTATTTCGGTGAACGAGTGGAAACGATGGAGAGCTTCACTTCCGGGTGTCTCATCGGTTTTCTTTCGTTGATTCTGGAGAAACCCCGGGCTTCCGTACCGCAGTGCCCTCTACTGGATCAGGCAGGCAGCTATATTTATCCGGAACCTTCCTGGTCCAAATTAGTAAATGTAAATGTGCTGTGGGTAAATCAGATTTCTATTTATTTATTTTTTTTAAATGCTTTTCTATCTGCATCGATCCGTTTCATCTAACTGATTCATTACCTGTTCACTGTGTAACTTATATCTGATTTTATATACAAAAACAATGAGATGGACAGAAATATGAAGTTAAATGCAAATTCTCGTACTTAATAAATGTAAAAATTAAAATGAATAGCATAATTACAAAATAAAAAAATGTAAGCAGAAAAAATAACTTTTCCACACTATTTTTTCCAAGACATACAAAATCTTACAAAGTATTTTTTGTCTTGTTTCAAATGTATCTTGAAATAAGAAAAAAGCAAACTCACAAGTAAATTTTCATCTAGATATATGAATGTCTAAAGATTTGAACTTAACATCCTATGTTCAGAATATTACCAATATAAAAAGCATTTACACTGGCATATTTCACTTGCATACATTTTTTAAATCTTGTTTTGAAGTTATTGTATTCATTGATGAATTAAAATATAGAATATCTGATCGTATATCCGTAAAATAATCTTAAATGTCATGTTTTCATTGGCGGCAAATGGAAAATTATCAAAATAAACAGAAATAAAGGCTTTCAACATCATTCTGTGTAATTAAGCTAACATATGCTTCACTTAGCAAAATTAGCTGAAGAAGTAAACTTAATAAACTTCTAAATTATTGAACATGACTGTATACATGTGGAATATTAAGTCAATCAGTCGCTGACTAATACTAATTTTTTTTAACAAGCTAAAGCATTTCAGGATAAAATTAGTATAGTTTAATTTATGAACCGGACCCAGTTAATCCCAGAATAATCCCAAACAAAAGCAGCTGCAAGAGACAAAGTAGTAAAAATTGTTTATTTCATCATTCCACCAATGTTTGGCCCATATTATTAAATCTCTGCTATAAGTTAGATATTTACATCATTTATGGGCCTCTGATATAATACACCATTTTCTTTAGAAACAACTTCATTTATGTTGTACAAAATGTTGCAAACATCATCAACAATAAACCCAAACCTCTTCACCCTGCATCATTTCCCCCCACCCTTTCACCACAGGTCACAGTAAACTTCACCTTAAGTTATTCCAGTAAGGCAAGCAGTCAACGTCTTTTACAGATCGTCAAAGAACTAACCAAAAAGTGTCAATCATACAGTTTAAGACATGGACAACTGAAATTATGCTTGGAATGTTTAGTTTGGAGAAACAGCTAATTCAGGAAAACCTGAGTTTATTTTTTTTCACTTTTTCATTTTGGGTTTTGAGGTTTCAGAAGCTGAAAACATGATTTAGAGTCTAAAGAGCAATAAAAACATAAAAATCCTATGACAGGTTCACTGCAATGGAGTCAAAAAAACAAATAAAACAGCTGCCATGTTTAACAAAGAACTACGACCTTATCTGCCAGCATCAGGTCTCATTATTCAGCTGCTTTTATGTCACATTGACACCAACAAGTCTGTTTTTATAGAACAAAGCAAGCAGTAAACCCATGCAGTGTCTGGGACAACAGAGTCCTTCACCAATCAAACAATCTGCATTTGGTATCGAGCGGGCAAATCAGAATTAAAAACGTGTGTGAAAGGATGACAGTTGATTTTGAAGAAAACAAAAATAAAACCATGTAAACACAACCACCATAAAAGACAAGTTGCAAGTTTAATGTTAACCCCACAGCTGCTTCCAGCTTCCTGCCAGCCAGTTCCACCCTGGAGTGCATGACTTCCTGTTGGATCCAGGTTGGACCTTAACAAAGGCATTTTCTGGCTGATAGCCACAGCTGAGTCGTCCAGAATAAACAAAAAGTCTCGGATGCATTTAGTGGTGCACGTCCTTAGAAAAATTACCGTATTTCTCTCCGGTCGGACAGATTTCTTTAGGTCTTCATACGGCGACTATGTTGTTCATCTCCCATTTCTGAGTGGATTTACTGACGTCACAGTCTGATATGAACACTTTGTGAAGCAGGTCAGAGCGGTCCAGACATTTGCCTGTAAAAAAACAAAACATTGACATCAATGAGCGTCAAGACACACGGGTTATTTTCTTTAAAATGAAAAACTGTTAATGGATTTTTCTGAACCATTCCAGATAAATTTCAACTAGAGGTAGGGAGCAAAAAGAAAATAATTTACAAATATGGAACTTTGAAACTTTCATTTTGACCATACTAGAAAACATTAGCATTATATGAATAAAATTGTGTATTATCTAACGCTAGCATTAAGTATTGATCATCACTGATGAGAGATTTTTTATTTTTTTTTGCAAATGACGGAAATGTCTTTAGATGCAGAAGTTAATGATTGATAAAACTATGCAGACATTTACCTGTTGGAATATGAGTGAACCGATGAAGATCCTGAAAAACAAAAAAAGGACCAACGGGAACAATATTGAAAACTGATCAACCACGAACTGTAAGAATCAATAATCAATAATCAAACGTAGGCATGTTTTTGTTTCTCACCTTGAAGTAGTTCCACTCAGTGTGCTGGTTCCTCTCGCAGTGTGTGATGATCACAGCCGAATTATCTCCTTTGGTCAGGCACTGGTCGTACTGCATCAACTGTTTGGCTTCATTAATGCGGAAAAGCTGCAGAACCAGAACCAGAACCACCGAGATGCAACAAACCACATTCACTCAAGATGGCGGCGCAGGTTGCAGTCTGGGCTGAGGCGGTTAAAGCCTCAACATTTTATTTCACAAATTCCTAAAATGTCTTTGGCTTCATTCAAAAACACCAGAAAAGAAGATTGTGGTTCAACACGGTCAGAAAGAGACGCTTATAGTAGAATTAGGTCAAATTATTTGAATGAAAATATAATTTTATGCTTGTTTGAGCACCGATTTTTTTTCAAACCCCTTCTCAGTCGTGGAAGGAAGTCTCTCATATTGAACTAAAATATTTGATATATATCAATTAATAAAAAAAAATTGGCATATTCTACATATTTTTTATTGTTATGCATTAAAAGAAAACCAAAAGATGCAAACGAATAATTCAAATCCTTTTCAAATAAGAAAATAATCATCTCTGATTATTATGCAGAGATATTAAGTTATGTCAGTCCTTCACTTTCACAGATTATTTACATTTTCTTCTTCCTGTGAAGATTCAAGGTTTTTGTAGGTAATACTTTCAAAGCTGCAACACCACAGAAATGTCTGTTCATCTTGTTGCTAGGTTACGCAAACCGTCTTGCAGCATCACCACTTGTTTTACCACTTAAAGCGTGAAAGCACTGAGTTTTTACCTGGTTCCCACCCATCCTGTGGCACGGCCCAATTTCCACATTCCCTCCATTCGTGTGGCCCATGCTGTCGATACAGTAGCTGGTTTCAAAACCTCGAATCTGCACACATTGATTATACAGCGTTCATCATGAGTAACACAACAAATCAGCTGTTTATAAGCAGGAATAAAACATGATGCGTTTGTTTTCTTACCTCCCCCCACTCAACATTTTTGGGAGGAAGAGGGTAGTGCGTCGGGATGTCGTAAGCTATTTCCTCCATGAACCATTTGAAACTTTTGCATCGATGCTCCTCCCTGAAAAACATTTTGGGAAAACACACTTTATGTTTCCCATCGTTCATGACTGGGAAAATATTTCAGTCTCCTAATCAAGACGTTGACAAAGACTTTTCCCAAATGACTTGTGGTTGTAACTGCAGCTAAAGGAGGTCCTACAAACTTTTATAGAAATGCACACCCTGCTTTTCAGATTTTTATATCAGTATAGAAAAACTTGGTTTGTCACATAAAATCCCAATAAAATACATGAAAGTTTGTGTTTGTAACAGCAAAACTGTAAATAGATCAGTGTTTGTTTACATTCTTGTGAAGATTGTATCATCATTATTTCTCCATATGGAAGAAACCAGGTGGTGTAAATTGAAAGCAAACATTTCTGTGAGCTCTGACTGCTGCAAAAACTAAATTTGGACGTAGTAGACAGTGTTTGGCTGAAGAGATTGAAAACATTTTTTGGGGCCTCATTCCTGATCAAATTAGCTTTTTCTTGCATAACGGTCTGTTTCCAATTAAACGTTTGTACTTTTAAGGGTTGGGTTTTAAACCCGAGGATCTTTCAGTTGAGAAAGTAAGTGATGCAACAGAACAGATAAATAACCCAAAGTAGTTTTTGCGCTTTAGGATAATTTCTGATTTTCTGTCACTTCAGCATCAGGTCAACACTGAAACTGGCAGAAAATTGCAAATCCGTACTTAAAAATATAACTAGGGATAAATCAGGCGGATCAAAACAGTTATTTTACGACAATTTGAATTAAAAAAAGAGGATCAAAATAATATAAAAGCCCTTCTTTACGAACCACAAACCACCTGTACTGAATAATGGGGACCCTGTCAGAGCATTGGCCTCTTTTGTACCGGCTGGACCAGAAAGATTTAATATGATAGCACACTGTAAAAACACAAAATCTTACCAAGCATTTTGTTTACGTTTCTAGTGCAAATATCTTTGTACATTTAAAATAAGTCAGAACTAACTTTAAAGTAACTTTTCAGCAAGATACAGCAGCTTATTTTAAGTAAATAATTATGTAATATTGATTTTAATAAAATACAAATTGTTTTAGACATATAACATTTGAAAAGGTCTTGTTACAACATTTACCAGTGGAACTAGAATTTTTGTTGTTGAAAAGTTACTTCTAAGTTAATGTGTCTTATTTCAAGTGTACTAAAATGTTTGCATTAGAAACTAAAACAAAATAATTGGTAAGATTTGTGTTTTTTGCACAAATTCTGAACACTAGTTTCACAAAGTCATATCTAAAATCAAAATAATTAACCAGATAATGACAGGCAAAGCTATTTATTGGTACTAAATTAATATTAATAAAGTAGATGTTTATCAAGGTTTCTGTACCTGAAACGTTTCAGCTCACTTATGTCTCCGTAGGCTAGAGTCAGCGTTTCAGGGCGGCTGGCGTAGAAATAGTCCTTATAATCGTCCCACCAAACCTCGACCACACGAACGTAGTTCTGTTTGTACACAAAAAAAATTATTAGTGTTATTAATGCAGAGAAATAAAGGCTCTACTCGACACAAACTATTTGTTTCTCCATTTTCTAGATGATCAAATGTTTTAAAAATCAACCTATAAGGTGCTGTAAGTGTTTGCGTGTTAGCTTCACAGCTGAGTTGTATCTGACTCAGTGTTTTTCTGCGACCTACTGTCATACCTTTAGAGTGGGGGAGGATCCAACATGTGCGGGTGGGGGGTTTCCCTGCCACCCCTGGAGCCTGTAGATGTGACCGACCCGAGAACATGGCACAAAGAGCAACTGGCCCCCACACTGCCAGATCTACAGCCAGGAATAACAATTACAAATAAAACAGACATTTTCAGTCATCAGGAAGGAAACTTCACATGTACGCATTACATGACGGCTGGGCAAAAACTCAGTTTTATCAATTCATCACATTTTTTTGGTTTTTGAGATTTAATTTTTGGAAAAGCAGAATTTTTTTCCCCACCAATTCACTCCTTAGGTTTTCATAATTCAGAATGACATTTCACCCAAATCCGCCCAACCGTGTTTTACATCTTTAGTCATCTAAATTTAATTAGCTTTTTAAATTACAAGAATAAAGTCATAATACGACACGAATGTAGTCGCACAACAATAGAGTCCAAAAAATACAAGAATAAAGTCGGAACATTACCAAATAAAGTCATAATTTTATTAGAACTCCAACAACTTAAAATGAGAATTGTTGAGCAACTTTTGAAGTTATGCTCAAGAATAACTTCAAAGGTTACACCAAATAGAATACAACTAAGAATTAATTATAGTATTTCTATTACTACTTAGTAGAAATACTTCATCTTTTAACACATCAGCATCAATTATTAGCGGGAACAATCGTGCAAACAATTGTTTATTTTGAGCTGCTCTTCTCAGATCTCTCATTAAAACTACTTTTTAAAAGGTTTTTCCTGGTGATATTGTGTCTTTATTCTGTTAATATGAAGACATGTTCTCATAAATAAGTATTGTAATTTATTGTAAAATTCACAGAAGGAATAATTAAAGTAAAAGCCACTTTTTGAAAATATTTTCTGCAAATAAAAGGAGAAATTTGATTTATTTTTAAGCCATATCGCCCAGCTCTACTGTGGAATAATCTAAATATACCTTGTATGATATTTCAAAGTTCTCTCCTCCCCATATCTGCAGCCCGGGGTCATACAGACCCAGCTCAAAGAAGAAGTCTCGCTCTATAGCAAAGAGTCCTCCGGCCATCGCTGGAGACCTACAGCAACAAAAACACACATCAGTTCCAGCAGGTACAGGTTCCAGGTGCATCCACAGGTACAAGGCCCCGAATCAAGCATGGGATGAACAGAGAAGGAATCAAGCAACACACAATCCCTGATGACGCGTGACAAATGAGGAAGTGATCAGAGGAAGATGGAGGAGGTAAGGTCTCCGGACAAACTCTACGATAAGATCCCAAAACTATCCCAGACTTTAGATAAAAACCCAGAGACTGGAGAGTGCTAACAAAATGCTTCTGCCCTTTAGATTCCTGTGTTTAACGTTGGTTAAAGGTGACCTATTATGCTTCTATACAAAACAAAAAGTTTCTGAAAATTTTTACAAAACAATTATTCTTAGATTATGAGATTTTAGTTTACTCAGTTCTGTTGGAATGAGCTGTTTTAGGGCCTCTTGTCACTATAAATCTAAAAAAAGCTGCTTCTGGCAAAGGTTAGCTTACGTTTACACTCGTATGTAAAAATGCCTGCAAACGGTTGAGTAATTATACAATCGTACATCTTTGAAAAGCAGAAGTGGAACCTCCTGCACAACAAACATGTATACAGCCAGCGGTTTCTGGAAGTTAAGTCAACAACAAAACACTGCAGTGGGAAAAATCTGGACTCATTTATAGATTTAGATTCACATAATCCAGAACATACTTGTCTTTTATTTCATTTTACTTATGTCAATATCAAATAAATTAAATCAGATTTCCACTCGTCTTTTCCAGCAGCCACTGTTCAGCGCATACAGCAGTAAAACCAGCCGACCAAACATGGTGGCGCTCACCTTGGTTGCTCCAGGTGACGGGGAGGGCCTTGTTGGGGTTGCTAGGTAATGAATGTGACTGAAAGGTTTTCAGACACCAAAAAAACATTTAACTCATTGACAAAAAACAGTTGGTTGCTTTTTTATTTTAACCACTTGGACTGTTTTTAGAAGAAGCTGAGACCCAAATGGAAGTGAAAAAACATGGACAGAAAAAAAGTGAATTCTGCGTAATAGGTCCCTTTTAAAAAGAAAGAGCTTGATACTCAGGACAGAGTAGAGTCAAGACAATAAAGGTTCAACAGATAAAACCCTGCAGGGAAGGACAGCTAGTGGACAGAACAGTGGTAAGTCAACCCACATCAGCTGGAAATAATCTTTTAGTTGGTTAGTTATGACTTTTAGTTGGTTAGTTATGCTATACACTGCATTATAAATCATTTTTTTATTTTTTTATTTTTCAAATCAGAGGCAGCTGTAATGTAGTGTACATCATAAGAAATGTGGCCAGATACTCCAGTCCAGGTGAGTCGGGAGGTTATTTGTACCTATATGGTTCAGTTACTGTTTTTCTCAGATTTTTTTCCCTGTCTCCAAGCGGAACTCTCTTCCAGAGCATGCTCCAATCCCAGGCTCCTCTAGCAAAACCGTTCTCGTCGCCGCCACCTTGGGGCTCGATGTTGAACCTCTGGCCGTGGATGGAGTCGATCAGAGGCACCGTACAAACAGTTCTGACACAACGGATGTGGGGACATGCATACAAGACACACGGAGGGGAACAGAAAGATGTCGCACAGGAAGTGGACACACATAGACATAGACATAGAGTAGGGGCGGTGGGGTGGATGACACCAACCAGGACAGTAGGGAACAAGAAGGGTGGGGATCAAGGAATGGGAGGTGGAGACAGAAAAAGATCAGGGGTGAGTTTTCACATGCTTTGGATATATACCGGTATGGCTCGGTGGTATATTTTCTCGTGGCCTTCTCTTTCTGGCTAAGTGGGACTCTCTTCCAGAGCAGGCTCCAATCCCATGCTCCTCTAGCCAGGCCGTCCTCATCGCCACCCTGCTGGGGCTCCATAGTGTACTCATTACCATCTACATAATCTATCAGGGGAACTGTGCAAACTGTCCTACATGTAGACACACACATACACAAACCATTGTGTATAGGAACAGGCTGAAAGTGATGGGCATTTATTATATTGTTAATCATTTGAACTGATAAATTTCTTCTCATAAGAAGAATCTTGATTCATCGTTATCACAATAAATTCCAATTCATACTGTATAAAAACCCCAAACTGTCCATATTTCTGTTACTTTCACTATTTCCTCCGCCGTTTGTTCAATTAAAGTAAAAATAAGTATGAATAAATTTGAAAATATGGTTAAATGCAGTTAGTGTGTCCAGTTTAGTGACTGGAATCACAATTCTTTATGATACTGTTGTCCCAAAGAAGAGTATTAGAAAAGAGACTGAATTTGGGGTTTTCATTAGCTGGAACCCAACAGCCTCAAAATTAATGCACATAAACACTAAATAGAGTGTATGAATTTCACTTTTTAAGCAAAAGTAATTGTGATAATTAAAACCTTTAGGTGATATATTTTAGTTTTCTAAGCATTTGTAGATCAGGGTTCTTATCTTAACATTAAAACTGTTTCATCAGAGCTGCTTTAGAGGAGACATGATTTGGGTGAAGAAATACAAGTTATTACTTTTCACCTGTTAGTTTTTAGCATCTTTTCTCATTTAAAGACTTTAATCAACACAGGGTAATAAATAAATGAATAAACATACACATAAGAGAAGACACTTGAAGAAAAAAGGCTAGACATTAGAGTTTACTTTTGAGTAAAGCGGTTAGCAGAACTGTTTAATTATTGAAAATAGTTGTTACAAAGTGAGCATGACTTACCTGTCTTTTGAAATTGGTGCAACAAGAGGAGCATACCAGTTGATTCCAACCTCACAATGAGCATCCAAGTAGATCAGAACCTGCAGAACAGCAGCAAGAACAGCAGCAGCACACAGTGTCAGAATACATGTGGTTCCTGTTACTCCCACGGTCGCCATAACTTTAGCTCCCTGCGTAATGTTATGGCTCATACAACCAACAGGTGTTTAATCTCAGTACTAGGAGTGCACAGATTTATCGGCCTGCCAATTTCCTTCATTTTTGGACATCGGTGGACAAGATTTTCAAATGAGAAGCCGATCTTATCCACCATCTTGTCTACCTTGGTAAAGGTCAATAAATCAACCACTGTCCTATTCCGCGCTGCAGTTACAGATCATCTCATCAGGTCATATTTGCATGTTTACATTTAACAACAGTCACCCGTCTGCTACCAATTCAGCAACTTTCTTGCTATGTTGAGCAACATTTCAAACACAAAAAATTGGCGTTGCACAATAACCATCTCTGCATCAAAAGTCCAGTCAAAAACAGACAAAATTATGTAAAACATCACTAATTTAACAGAATTCAACCTTCTTATTTACTCAGATATCAATCGGATTTATTTCTAATAATTATATGTACCTGTCCTTTGGTGGCTTTCTTGGCTCCGATGCTCCTTGCCTGGATCAATCCTTCTCTTTTGTCATTTCTGAAGAGTTTGACTAGACCGTTCCACTGCTTGATGTACTCCTCCAAACGCTCCTTCAGATGAGCTGCAAACACACACAGAACGTAGTTACAAAAGATTACAACACGGTTACAACCGTTTGTGGTGATCCATTTGTAATTAAGATTTTAAAATAATAGAAAATAGAAAAAAATAGAAGAAACAGAATGGAAAATCTAAACTGATCTTTTGTTTCAGTTAATGTGTAATACAGTCGATTTCTAAATCTGTTAACCTGAAACAACCCACCTTTGTTGCTGAAGTCGTCTATTAAGACGATCTCAGCCAGGTATGTCCTGGCCGTCCTCTTGATGACGCTGTGCACCGTTCTCATCAGCGTGGACCAGCCCTCGTTATGGAACACTATTATGACACTCGAGGTCAACAGTCTGTCATCATAATGCCAGTACTTACACCTAGAGAGGAGAAAAAACACACAAAATACCAAATCAGTTGGAGGAATTAGGAATGACTTACTGCTGACATTTCTCCATAATTATATTCACAAATCCATCTTCTAAAGGTTCCTTGAACAGGTTAGGATCGGTCTATTGGTGATACAAAACATGTGAATTAAATTTTTTTTCCACAAAGTTATTATTATATTTTAGTCTAATCAGTTCTGCCCCTTTTGAGCTCCTTTCAGAGTGAGCTGTTTTAACGGCTTGGTCACTTTAAATTCAAATAAACGCAATGTTTACACTCACACGTGAAAATAGCTGCAAACAGATAATTATACAACCGCTCTTCGAAAAGCATTAGTAGAAGCTCCTGCACAACCAAGAAGAACGCAGCAAGTGGTTTTTGATCAGCAAGTCAACAACAAAACACTTTTCCAGCAGTCATTGTACAGCGCATACAATGGTAAAATCAGCTGACCAAAATGCTGGAGCTCAGCTTGGGTTGCTAGGTAACGGGCCTACAGTCCGCTGGGGTTGCTGGGTAAAAGGCAGTGCCTGCTGATTTGTGGCCTTGCTTTCCAGAGGTTTTTGAAACAGCTCATTTTTCAGAAACCTAAAAACATTAACTTCTTGGCAAAAAATGCTGGGTGTTTTTTTGTTTTGTTTAAATATTTGGAATGTTTGTAGAACCAGTAGAAACCCAAATGGAAGTACAAAAACAAGAAAAATGTGAGTTTTTCATAATAGGGCCCCTTCTAATATCTCAAATAAGTTCACAAGGGAGCTGCTGCAGCCTTCAGAAAGGACGAACACCAGTTAACACTTGTGAATTTTTTAGAGATATTTCAGAGCAAACCTGGGATATTGAGGCTGGAGTAAATAATGGTAAATAAACTGCAACAATTACCATACGTTATTAAAAGTTATTTTTGCACTTTCTAATTAAAATATTGGCCTCAGAGTCATAACAAACATGGAAGACGTTCTCCTGACTTTTCATGTGAAGCAGCCAATCAAATGTCAGGGTCTCTATTGAGGCAGCCAATCAGACGTCAAGATCTTTATAGAGGCAGCCAATCAGACATCAGGCTCTTTATTGAGGCAGCCAATCATGTCAAAGTCTCCATAATGGCAGCCCTAAATCCGCTTACTGAGATTGATGGATGAAGTTGACATTTTAAAATAATTCATTATATTTCAGTACACAAACATTAAATAATTTATTAAATTATGAAATAATTGTACCTATTTGTTAAAATAAGATTATTTAATTAAAGCATGTATAATTAGCTACATAATTAGTAGGTTATTTCTGTATTTATTCCCAGTTTTAAAAAAATTGATACGTTTAAATAATTATTTAATTGTAACTCTTCACCCTCCATTTCATGAACTTTATCTCACTTCACTGTTAGTGTGTAACAATGGCTTTAGGGAGTGTTGGAGTGTTATAGCGGTCTGCATTTATGTTTTTAAAGGAAAACAAGATGTACAACTAAGGACAACTACATTTAAACAAATGATGACGACAATAAGATTCAAGAATTACAAGAATTTCTGGTACATCAGCCCAGTAATACGGTCGTTAATGTTTATTATTTGTTGGCGTGTCGCTGACATTTTTCCACTATTGCTCCAGAAGTGGAACCCAACTTCTAATCCAGCAGGGATGTGACTGAACTGAGATAAAAATTTACTGTTGTTGCAAGTCATGAATTTCAAATTATTTGTCTATTTGGATCTTTAAATGGATTTCTAATATTGTATAATATAAGCTTAAGTGGTTAAATGAAAATTCTGCAGAATGTCCCAAATTTCTGTTGATTAATCATCAGAATATTCTATAGAATAATTGATTTCTAAAACAATTGTTAGTTACAGCCCTAGAAAAAAAATCTAATATTGTACAAAATAAGCTTAAATATTTTAATGAAAAATCGACTAAATGCTCACATTTTTTATCAGATGAAACGTCAGAATAATCAAACACTAAAATAATTATTAGTTGCAGCCCTAGAAAGAACAACAATCTGAAACTGTGTAAAATAAGCTCTTTCAAAATAGTTACATGACAAAATTCAGAAATATTAAAAATTTTTATTTGATTGTCATAATAATAATCAGTTGTTGAAGACCTAGAGAAAACTACAATCTGTATGTACATAGTTGAAATAACATCATTAATAGTAAATGAGGATGGAGAACATAAAGGTGCATCTTGAAATGTCAACAGATCAA
Source organism: Poeciliopsis infans (assembly GCA_903067105.1). Taxonomy (NCBI): domain Eukaryota; kingdom Metazoa; phylum Chordata; class Actinopteri; order Cyprinodontiformes; family Poeciliidae; genus Poeciliopsis; species Poeciliopsis infans. The sequence goes on along the minus strand of CAEGAA010024425.1, from coordinate 13,790 downwards.
ATCATGATACCTGGAAAAAGCCACACAGGTAAACAGTACTCACTCTTCATGGCGTATATCGCTGATCGTTCTGTCCAGTGAGATCATGTCACTGGCCACCATGTTGAAACCAAACTCCTTAATGGACGCTTGGACGGAGTCTTTGTACTCTGGACCCAAAACAAACGGCTTGGCTCCCTCCCCGGGACCATTAGGGACTCCTGGAGGTTCAGGTTCCTTAGGCTCAAAATTTCCCAGAACCCCTTTCTTCAGCACAGGGCTGTTGTAGGCGTGTGTGTCTGGTTTGAACGTCACATACTGCTGCTGGATGACCCGCTTCTGGTCAGGCTGCTGCCCCGCGTCCTGAGGATTGGCTCCACCTGGAGGTAGCAGCCAGAAACAAAAGGATTACATAAAGAACCAACACCGGGATTTCGCTTTGAAGTTCGTCCAAAATCCTTTACGTCCTTATCAAACCCCAGCAACCATTGTGAACCTTGTTCTTTTTACTGTCCTGTTTATGTTTATAAAGGTGACCAATTAAGCTTCCCTGATCAGGTTAGGACAGGTCTGTGGTTTACACAAAATATGTCCATAACATTTTTGCACAGAATTATTTCTAAATAAGATTTTAGTCTGGTCAGTTCAGCTCCTTTCAGAAAGAGATGTTTTAGGGCCTCACATCATTTTAAATCTAAATTAGCTGCTTCTGGCTACACAACCCAACTCGTCGCTGACACATAAAAATGGCTGAAAACAGATGCATAATTATAGAGTTGAGCAGCTTTGAAAAGGAGAAATGGAGCCCCCTGCACAACCAACAGGAATGCAGCATGTAGTTTCTGAATGGTAAGACTTGTTTCTTCCAACAGCCGTTGTACGACACATACAGCTGACCAAACATGCTGGAGCTTTGCTTGGGTTGCTAGGTAACAGGGATGGGTTCGATTGGTGTTTCTAGGTAAGGGTACGGTCGTCGTTGAATGTGAAACAGCTCGTCTTCTAGACTCCGCATTATTCTCAAAACTCGGATGAATGTTTTTTTTTAAAACATTCATCATTATTTTAAACACCCCCCAAAAAACATGCAAAATATGCATTTTGTATAATCGGTCCCCTTTAACTTACAAGCAAGGCCGACTGGGACATATGAAATTTCTGTTTCCATACCTGAACTGGGCATCCAGAGTAAGTGTTAACTGAATCACTGCATTAAATGCTGATTTTATGGTAAAATCAACTCACTAGTGCTGTAATTACATGTTTACATTTAAAGTCTGGTTATGAATGAGATGATTCTTTAATTTTAGCTGGCCTGGAGTTTCAAAAGAAAACTCTGGCTCCGTCTGTCCTAAACACAAGCAGGATTTAATCTCCAACGATTATTACTCCATCTTATTACAACACAGCTGTCATGGTGGCTGCAAGATGTTTCGATCTGTTTACCAAGACCAAACCAACATCCACCTAAGAGGTAAGTTAACAGCAATTCCCCAACCACTCTATGTCCCCATCTAATGAAATATAAGAACAGATGAGAGCTCACATCTGTCTGTCTGAAAGAAGTCAAAGTAATCTAGGACTGGAACCATTAATCAGATTAATCGATTATTGAAATAATTGTCATCTTATTTAGTAGCTGATAACTGCAATGCTGCTTTGTAACTGTAATGCTTCCGTTACAAAGCCAGATAAGAAATTCAAACCACACCTTGAAATGGGTTTGGAGTTAAAGTCTGGAATTAATGCTGATTGAGATTACATAGCTTTAAATGGGTGTTTTAAAGAGAGCGCTACAATGTAGCAGAGTAAATATAATTCAGTTTTAAAAAAAAGGGTCAAAATTCCTTCACAGTGATGTAAAAGTCATCATAACGTTGTTGGATGGAGGTTATCATCATCAGGGCGGATCAACCAGTTCCACCAGTCAATTCCTTATTCACATAATGGGTGGAGTCGTCAATTGAAAACATCTTTTATTTACTCTGGTTTCCTGCATCAGCAGCTCACCCAATAACGACAAGCGAACATGTTTGATAAATGGATGTAGTTGAATTATTTAAGAGAACACCCAATGTAGTGGACACAGATAAGGCAAAAACAAAAAAACAACAACTTGTAATTGTTCTGCTAAAAATGCAGCTATAACATTTGTACCTCCAAAAGCAAAGTTCTCAGAGCTGATTTCAAAATGTAAGCAGGAGGATGTTTGTGTCTCACCGTTCTTCAGTCTGATGGAATTCAGGTCGACTTCTACGCCTTCAACACGCGGCCACGGCACCACCGGTTTAAACTGATCGGCCAAGTCACCTTTGGGGAGCAAACTGTCATCCTGCTTGAGAAAAAGAAACACGGCGAGATCGTAAATGAACACAAATCTGAATGACAAAATATATAAGCATATAACCTGAGACAGCACTTAACAATGTTCGACTCTATACGACAAAACACAAATTTAACAAAAGAAGATCCACTAATTTCAACAACCTCAACATATCAAGTATCAAACCACTTTTATTTCAATTCTACAGATCAATAAGTCATTAGAAAAAAGTTACATTTCTGCTCAAATTAAATGCTTACTTTCTGTAAGGAGATTTTTCTTCTAAAAAATACGTTTTTACAAAACAGATAAAACATCAAGCACTTTCAAATCCTGGAACCTAATTAATCACATTTTAATCAATTACTTAAAATGAATATACAAAATGAGCAAAATTTCCAACTCAAAAACTATTTTTGCTGCTAAAATATTGAATAAACAGACACATGAGCTCAACAACAATAAAGATATTTATTGTTTCTGATCTGTTATTTAGATTATTCAATCATCAGATTACCACAAAGTGCGAAAATACACATTCATCTTTCATGTATTTCAGGAACTCTGATTATTCATGCAACTTTTTTAGAAATGTGGACGCTGACGTTAGCGTTGGGGACGACTATGCAGCTGCAACATGTTTTGCATATAAATGGTATTTTAGGCTGAAATAGCTTCGGTAACAGGCTAACTCCTTCTAGAACAACTTGCACACATTAATAGTCTCTTCTGGCGTCCCATCAGATTGCTTTGTGAAGTAAAAATTAACCCCAGTGGGTCAAGAAGAGCAACTTTGTCTTCCATTGCTGTTTGCAGATGTCGCTTGGGCGTCAGATTTACAAGCGCACCAGATGCACAGCACAAAAGTTCCAGCTTGGGATTTTTGAATGTAAAAAAGATGAAGATTTTTTAAAATATATGTAATTCTTTATTAGAATAAAAATGTACATGTTAAAGTTCCAACAACATGCTTCCTGTTGCTATGGCGGCAGATGAGACATAACGTAGACAGGAAGTGGCACTAAACACACCAGTCTAGCATAGTTTTTATTTTTCTCTATACACACCTTTACAAACAGGTGTTCCCACGTCACTCCTTCAGACAGGTGTGACTTGAAAACATTCCTTACAGAAATGGCGCTAGAGTGACTGATGTTTTAAAAAATCCTTTTTCACAATCAGATAAAGATTTTTAATACACTGGAGTAGATATGATTAAAACACCTCCAGAAAAAATGTCTAGAAAAAAACCTCAAAAGATAAGAAAGTTTGAAGGCCTTTTGTCTTGTCTGGTGAGTGGAGGAGACTAAATTAATTTATAGCCATCGATAAGCATTTTAATAATCTGCTCTTCATACTGAGTTCCAATGTGATTAGCAACATTTAATTTCACAACCATCAGAAATTAAAGTTGAAGAATTTCAATTTTGTCCATGGAAACTTAAAAAGTAAAGTACCAACCATTCCTTAAAAGTCCAACCGACAGAAAAGTGTAATTAAAAGCTGCGCCACAACCCCACTAAACAAGCCTTACTTGTTCACCTGTTTGGATGAGCAATGGCTTTATGACTACCAGCCAGATGACAGACAACAATTGATTAATTTATCCAGATTTCATCATTTTCAATGATACCTGCATGTAAAAAGAATTTTATCTGCCTTTGCTAAACTGATCCGCCCACCTAGTTTATTTCCTTTCACAAAATGTGAAAGGAAATGTGAAAGGAAAATGTGAAAATCCTTTCACATTTTCCTTTCACAAAATGTGAAAGGAAATAAAAATGGCAATGTCAGCTTTTTTCCTCAAAATTTTGCAACAGTAAATTTCTGGTTTACTGTGACATTCCGCCCAGATTTTTCAGAATGTTACTTCTAATCAGCACTTCTCAGTTGGCGTCCTTCTGTACGTTAAAAGATCAGCCCAGTGAATCTTGAAATTAAGAAATCTCGCGGCTGTTTGTTTCTTAACCTGATCTCCATAACAAAACTCACTATTACATTTCAAATCCAAACTCACAACTCATCTGTTTACACTAGCTTAACCATCTGATCACAACTGATCAGTGTTTTTCTTATTGCATATATTAATATTGATGATTTAAGATGACCTTGAGTCAATTTTCACTCTCACTATTTCGACTAAATAAATAAATTTTCTTGTTATTAAGTTAGGTAGGTTTTGGTTTTCTTAGTACACCCCTAATTCAGTACTTGATTATTTTCTAAAACATCTACTTGTACAAGTACTGGTACTTGTGTAGAAATATAGTTTGGTAAATTACAACTCAGTACATCCGATTAGTTTAATTTAATTTACTGATCTGTAATAGCAACTGATTTATAGTTTAAACTAGAGCAACACTACGATTTTATGATAATCCGAATAATCCATTGTGATAATAGTTCATCTGATTATGTAACTACAATACTATATTCGTTATTATATCAGAAGTTGGGTAAATGCAGCCAGCTCACTTCCGCCTGTTGAGGCTCCGTGACTTTAAACGTGGTGACATGTACGGATGTGGATCCTGGATGGTTGGGAAGGGATGCACCTGGAAATCCAAACGCGTTTCATTTCCACCAGCAGTAAGTTACAAACGCATTCCAGCAAAACTAGAGTTACCAACAAATGTAATAACTGTCCAGTTGTGGGAACAAGGTAACGAGGACGCATAAATCAACGCCACACAGGGTTAACTCGACATGCACCGGTTGCTCTGTGGCAAGCATCGCTGTTTGGTGCGATTTGGCTTCTTACCCTTTTCCTGAACGGGTTGTCATCGGTTGGCTTTGGAGAAAGAGACGACCAGAGTACCACCAAACCTAAAAACGTCCCAATGACCAGCAAGCTCCGCAGAAGGAATCCCACTTTCAGCCTCATACTGGAAACCGCTTCCCTCTTTCGCTCCTTCCTTCCAGCAGCTTAGCTAAGCTAAGCTAAACTAAGCTGGTCCTCGTCCGCGCTGTTTCACCGGCTACAGCAGACAACCAACAGCTCTCTGTGTGCTGCTGGAAAATAAATATGAGTTCAGTGGGAAGGAGCCTTCCCGCTGCTGCTGCGGTGAGTTCTCGGACAGGTTATTTCCTGTTATCGCCTTTCTGTTCTGGTACCCGGCCTGACTTTTCCGGTGTGACAACCCTGTCCTTCTCTAAGGTTCCGGTTGCTGGCCGGTGGGAATGTCTGAGCCCGAACAAGGAGGAGGAACCCGGACAACAATAAAATCACTGTTTTTTCTGACAGATGGAATTGTTGTGTTCTCGGGTAATTGGAAACAATTAACAATACAGGCAATAGGTATTTTATTTGTGCAGCGCTTTTTCATAACTTCCTCTGGATTAATAAATTACCACCTATCCAACCTAAACTAAACTTTCTAAAAAAATTTAAAAAAAAAAGACAAAGACATGCTTTGATAAAACTGGACCAAGACTGAGTTTATCAGCAATAAATAAATAAATTAGATAGATGTATATGTGTGTTGTAATTATTCTCTGTTAATTGCACTGCTTTTATTTTCCTATTATTCGTATTAATTGTGAATAAACTGTTGTTTTTTTGTTTTTTTACTTTTTTAATTGTTATCCTACTGCACATACCTTTGCATTGGAGTATGCTACTTTTGATAATTGCACAATATTACATTGTGCCCTCACTGTACAGCATATTCTCTTTAATATTGTTTTATGTATTTGTACATATAAAAGGATCCAAGCACTGAGTTCTTTGGCATGGAAAATGTGTTCAAACAGGAATAAGCTCGATTTATGCTGTTTCTTAATCTATACAACATATAATAGAAATCAGGAATCTTTTCTAGTCTCTGAGGTTACAAACAAGTATTTAATTAGTAATAAACCTATATTTTTATGTTTTCTTGTCAATAGACATTATATGTCATTGAAAAGGTCTTTCATCGGTTCAGAAGGCTTTCAAGCTCAATTACAGCAAAATCAATGATTGTATTTTTGACTTCTGCTGTCAATGAAGCATTGTAGAAATCTGAGTAATGGAAAAGTTGTTCAACAAATTGTCTGCTTTTGTTTGCTCAGGTGCATGCTGGGTTTTCAAAGAACGAGCACAAAATGAAAATGAAATGAAAGGCTCTGGTTCCTGTGATACCCAGGATTGTTGTTGTAAAGTTTATTTAATTGTTGGCTGTGAAATAGGTCATCTGGACCTCTATCTTTTATTTACTGTTTTGGGAGTAAGCTGGTTCTGTGCCTCAGGGTGTGGCTTATGTTTGAGCTGATTGCTCAAGAATAAAGAGAGCTCAGCACCATAATTACTGATCTCTGCACCAGGATCCAAGATCCAGGATCAGTTATCATCTGTTCTTAACAGTGTAGAGTGATAGCTGCAATATTGCACCAAAGTTTAACACTGAAGTCAAACAACCAACCTTTATGCAATAAGAACATAATTTATTCAATTTAATTTCAAGTCCAGTTTACAATAATCTGCCATTTGAATTCAATGTACAGTGTATCATTTAAATAATCTTTTTTAGTTGAAGTAATAAAAAACAGATAGTGGTTCATTAGCATGTATGCAGACACACATTTTAGAAATGTTTCCAATTCCAGCAGCATTCTGACGTTCACAAAATAAAAAATTATTCATAAATAACATTGAGGTAAAGATATTATGGTGATCAGCTGTGAAAACATTTTTCAGTATAATTATGGGAATAGTTAGTGCAGTGGTTCCCAAAGATTTTCTGTGCCCACCTATTGGGGGGCATTTATGTTCCTGGGGGGAGAGGGCGGGAGAGTCCGTGTCAGAATCTAACTAGACCCCCCCAGGGGGTGCGCCCCACACTTTGGGAACCACTGAGTTAGTGCATCACATGTGGGAGCTTTATGTGCATCATCAGGGTGCAAACAGTTCCTTTATCCGCTTGAATCCATGGTGACATGCTGACAGGAAGTGCTATCTGGATTCACTATTTCTAGACTGGAAGGACACAACATTTTTAGACTTTTTTTGGTCTAGATTATAATGTGAATATCTCAGTACATATCAAATGGGATAAAACTAACTTACAAGATAAGAACTTGTTTTAAAGAGGCAGTAATAAGAAAATTTGACTTTATATCTTCTTATAATATAATTTTTTTTAAATCAAAAACATACCTGGAGTTTTGCCTTAATTATTTCATGCATGACTGAGAAACAACCATGACAATCATTTGGTTGTGTAAAATGTCTGGTTGGACCTAGCCCCACCTTCGGGTCGCAGCTCCTCCTCTGAGCTGCAGTTTACAAGCTTCTGCTTCATAGAGCAAACCTCCCGTACAACTCCCCCACTCAGATCCTTCAGACTAGCCAGCAGTAATTAGCCAACACCTGGTGGAACTCAGCTGAGCTCATTATATGAGCTACTTCCCGGTGCAAGGCTGGTAAAAAAGGGTTAAAGGGTTAATAGAGAACCCATGTTGTGATGACCCACTGTAGTTTCAGAAAGTGCATGAGTTTTTAAAGAGACAGGCCCAATTTCAAGGCGTTAAATTAGGAAGTAAAATTTCTTTTGAGTCATACTTGACATATACATCATTTTTATAACAACTAAAGTTAACATAATTACTTGATGGTGCCATAAAACGGCACTATTTGCCTGGAAAATACACATTATTGTCCTTTTAAGTCAACAATTCCAAAATATTTATGAAACAGTATTAGTTATAAGTGAAATACCAAGGGAAAAATGTCCTGAAGTACTCGTCATTAGTACTTTTTCATTAATATTAAGGACTTACATAGAAGCAGCTGGAACTTCTTGCTGAAAATTTACTGAAAAGTTATTTCTAAGTCTGAAGTTTCGTCTTATTTCAGGTGTACTGAGATATTTGCACTAGAAATAGACCAAAAATACTTGGTAACATTTTCTGTTTTTACTTTGGAGACAGAAAAGTACACGAGAGCATGCAGCCTACAGCTCTATGTGTGCTCCAAATACTGAGTGAGAAGAGAAGGAAGAGGGAGGAGAGGAAGATGTTTGAGTCTGGCTCGCCCAACCACGGTCCTGATCCGGAGACGGCACAGCTGGCAGAGACTCCTGGGGGACGCTGGAGACAAACAGAGCCAGTTCAGGTGTTTTCATTCAGTTTAAAAATCATTACAGCAATTCAGGCGTACCTTCGAATGCCAGCAGCAGCTGGTGTGTTTCTCCACCAGGCGGAGCGAGATCTAAAGGCCGCTGGCCGTTTCCGTCTCTGAGCTTGGTTTCAGCGCCGTAGTCGAGTAAAACCGACACCAGATCTGTGCTGTCCTGTCTGGCAGCTACATGCAGAGGGCTTTCACCGCCTTTCCCTGCATTAACACTGGCTCCTGGATGAGGGGAGGGGGGCAAAATAAATGTCCCGACGACAGTGCCATGCACAGGACAAGCAGAGTACCCAAAGGTTGTACTCAAGTAAGAGTAAAAAAGTATTTGGTAAAAAGGCTACTCAAGTACTGAGTATCTGATCAAAACATCAATGTTTAGAAATTACACATAAAGTCGTGGAAGTTTGTATTTTAAAGACCAAAATTAAAATAATCCAAATAAATACCAGACTAAGATTTTTTTTTGTCATAATATTAGCAGAATAAGGATTTTTTATACGACCATACAAAATATCTTTTTAACTGCATGTCCTAAACTGGATCATTTTGGTTCAGGTGACACATTTTCCATATAGTTGTGTGTTTTTCTGTGTGTTAGACGGGTGAGTACAAGCTTGTCTTTATTTTGTGGGTTTATTTTTTCAATCCATACTGCACTTTAAGCTGCTTTTAGTATAAAGGTTGCTATATAGATGAAATGAATTGATTGGTTTATAAAATTACTATTTCATTCTACTAATAACAACTTCTGGTAATATTACGAGTCTAATTTTGTGTTATTACAACTTTTTATTTGTATTGGTATGACATTTTTCTCGCAATATCATAACTCTTTCTTGTAATTATTTTTTTTTTCTTTATTTGGCCCTAATACTTGATTGCAGAAAGCAACAGGAAAGCTTTCATTAAAAAGAAAAAACTTTACACAGAGAGAGAAAAGTCACACCTTTGTCCAACAAAACCTTTGAGCAGGCTGTGTGTCGGTGCAGGCAGCTCACGTACAGCGGGGAGCCCAGGTGGGGGACCTGACAGTCTGGATCTGCTCCATGAGAAAGAAGGGCCTCCACACACTGGCTGTTCCCTTGATGACAAAACAGCTTATAAAAACAACTTACGCCATCCATTTGAATTTACATTAAGGCTGACATGAAACGACGTATGAGTTTAAATTAAATCATTTTTGTTCTTTGTTTTGAACATCTGAAACACGACCACTCTGGCGGTGCAATCTTTTCTCTTTTGTCAACAGTTTTCACTTTTATTTTTATTTGCAGCACATTTTCAGCAACAAAGCCATTCAAAGTGCTTTACACGAATTAAAAAGGAAAAAATAAACCAAAGCAAAGAGCAAAAAAAGAAAAGAAAAAAACGCTGCTATGCGGCCGAACCTTAAACTGCTGCCGCCAGTTTAAGGTACCACCTGGTGAGTACCAGGTGGTTGCTCGGTAACCGAAGAGCGAGTGAGTTGTTGCTAGGTAACCGAAGAACGAGTGAGTTGTTGCTAGGTAACCGAAGAACGAGTGAGTTGTTGCTAGGTAACCGAAGAACGAGTGAGTTGATTTCAACAACCGTGCTTAGCTAGGCTGTGAGTAGGTGAAACAGACCCTTTATGTGTGTTTTACACGTTTTGTGAAAAAAATAGTATCTGTGTAGACTAAAAAGTACACATTGTTTTATTTCACCCATTTGTGAATATATTTATATAACTTTTGTTTCTTACTTTATTTACTCTACTTTGTATATTGAAAGACCTTTACATCAATATTCTCAATGTCTGATTTTTTTAATTATTATTATTATAGTATTGTGGTATTTGTCATTGAGTTAAATATTTTCTATGTAATGTAATTTCTTTAAAATAAAGTATTAAAAAAACGACTGTGAGTAGCTTGAGTGGCTACACCTTTTTTCTCTGCCTACATCCACCAGCACACTGTTGCGTTTTGCATTTCCACAAACGGAAACCACCGAACCACTGTCTGATACTGAAGAAATATTTTCTGGAATCTCCTAACAAAATGTTTGGAAATGTTAAATGACGTGCTGCTGCATCCAGACTAGTCAAACAGGCTGAGTCAGGTTAAAAATGCATTTCTGAGGCTGTAGCGCTGCCTAACAATAACAACCAAAAGCTGCAACAGACCCAGGAGGTGCTCACATGTAATCTATAATCTGCTGATTATTCTGATGATTCATTTTATTCACTATTAAATATGCAAGATGTAAAAAAACACTGATTCAGACTCAATACAGGGGTTGACCAGTAAACAGAGCTCATTTGGAAATGTCTGCCAACTGTAAAAAGACTTCATAATAGACCAGGGGTGTCCAAAGTGTGGTCCAAGGGCCATTTGCAGCCCCTGAACTGATTTTGTGCGACCCCTGAATGTTACAAATTTGTCAAACAAGCGCAGGTGGTTGATGCAGATGGAGCCTTTTTTTAATTCAATTAAAATAAAACTATTAAAATCTTTCTCAAATAAAGAAATTAACTTTTTTCAGGTTTCTTCAGTCAAGCCCAAAATAAATGAGTAAAGTGAAGTTATGTGAAACCTTTTCAAAATTTTGTACTTACAATGATTCCTGCACATTCCTTTCCTATTAAAAATCTGAGTATTTTCTTTAATTAAAGTATTTATTGCTTAGTTTACGGTTGAGCAGGAACAAAATCCTCAATGAAACTTTGTGTTTTAGTCAAAAAAAAGTTAATGATTTTGGTCCAGGTAAAAAGTTTGGACATCTCTGCCTTAATCTAAATGCATTCACATTCTGAACACAGCTGAGCATATTTGTCTACGAGGAAGATGCTTTAATACACACAAGGCTTCTGCTGTGTGTACTTACCTCTCCTGCAGGCTTCATGCATAGACGAAGGGAAGTGTGTGTGAAGTGTGTGTGTGTGCGCTCCATTCTGCAGCAGCAGCTCCATACACCCGACGCTTCCTGATGCACAGCAGTTATACAGGGGAGTGACGCCGTTGATGGTGGCAGCATTCACCTGCAGGATCACCTACCATTAAACGACCAGATCATTCCTGGAAATGAAACTAAAAGTATCAGTACTTACATTAGCTCCAGCACTTAGCAAGGCCCTGACACACGCTATGTGTCCAGACAGACAGGCTTCATGGAGAGGCGTCACTTGGTTGATGGTCTTGATGTTTACATGATATCCCTACACAAAAATATATGCAGTCTATACTTATCTGGTCGCTGATGGGTGGGGTCAGATCAGAGAAAAACCAATAAAACTGACAACTGTTAAAACTCACATTATATACAAACAAGGCTGTGTAATTATCACTTTTCATCACTAGGGGGCAATGTATGGCGTTTACAGATTCCTCACAGTCAACAAGGTTAATCATGGCTATTCAATATTAAAAATGGTTGTAGATTAAACTTTCCATTGTGTTAGGTTTAACTAAGTGATTTTGTGCAGTTTTCTTATAAAAATATGTGGTTTTGTTTTAAGTTGGTCTTAGCGTGATGGTCCCACCTCAGCCAGCAGCCTGCGCAGGATCAGCAGGCGACCCTGAGACGCTGCGTCATGGAGCGGAGAGCGATCTGCCCACGACTCTGGAAACAAACAAATCCCCACAAACCAACAAAACTTTTTATTATAGCCCATTAGTTTAGACCTTTACTTTTAGTTCACTGCAAAAACACAGAGTCTTGCACAGTCATTATTGTCTAGTTTTTAGTGAATATATATTTGTATACCTGAAATAAAACAAAACTTACAACTAATGTTTCGGCAAGATATAAAATCTTGTTTTAAGTTAATAATTCCTTAATGAAGAATAAGTTCTAGTTACATTGGCAAAGTATTGAACTAAAACATTTTTCCAGTGGAACAAGTACTTTTTCATCAATATTAAGAAATTATTAACTTTAAAGAAGCTCATATATCTTGCTGAAAAGTTAGTTTTATCTTATTTAAAATGTGCTTGGTAAGATTTTGTGTGTTTGCAATGTTGTTTTCTCTTTTCAGTTCTTCCTTGTTTGTTTCTTCTATCTTGATTTTTTTAGTTTATTCTTTGCGCTAGTTCAGTTATTCTGATTGTTTGTGTTTTGGATTTGTTTTGTCAAGAGTCATATTTATTTCTATTTACTGCTCATGTTTTCTTTTATTTCATTGCTTTTTCATGTCGCCTCAGTATTTTTGTGTTTAGTGAACCAATCCTGTTTTGTATCATTTTTCTGTTTACACTTTGAAACAACATAGATTTAGAGTTTATTTTAAAAACACAATAATACATTCAGTGAGTAGTTCTAAAAACTACTTTGCTTTAAGAACCACTTCCATGAACTCAACTATTACCATGCTGAATGTCATTCAGGATGCAGATGCTAGAATAAAATTACTTCTTATCGTTTGGTTTTAAATGTTTGGCTGAGTGATGCAGTTTATTTAAACATTTGAAGTGAGAAAAATTAATCGAAAATATCCTGGTGCACATATGCCAACCAGAAAGGTTTCACATTAAGTGGCTAAAATGCATTAAACATGTACTGGCTGTGGGAAAAAAATTTTTAAACCATTGCGCTTGTGGCAATTCACAGCTTGTTAAGTCCTACACATCTATAAGGCAGGTTCTCAAAAGGCAATTCAGATGTTTATTTTCTGATTTACAACTGAAAGGCAAAGTTTAAATGCCTGTTATCAGTCCACGCTCTAACTTCACACAAAATGAAAGTGAACATTTAATACCCACCTGAATTTGTTCCTGACTCAGTGACATATCAACTTTGTAAATAATTGACATCAGAAATTCCCCTAGGTAGCATTTAAGGTCACCTGAGTATACTAAATATATTCAGGTGAGTATATTTAGTATATAAATTCAATAACAAAACTGTATTTTGTTTTTTTAAACTGGAATATAGCATATTTTACATCAGTTTGAAACAGACCTGAAAACAGTTTTGAATAAATAACTTCCACAAACGTAAGAAAGTAATTAAACTAATGATATTTTACGTAACATATTAGTTGAAACCACAGAATCGTTTTTACAGTGTACCAACAGTGGTACTTGTAGTGAACAAAAATACAAATTTATTATGCTGCAATTAAGCCTGTCAACAAATTTTGCTGAACAATAATTTTTGCAGAAGTTGTGATAAAATATAATATTGTTGTTTTGAGACTCTGTTCAAGCAATATAATGATAATGGTAAAAATAACACATTCTCAAAGCTCAATAAACTTTACATTCTAATAAACATTTAACACTGGAACTGGAAGACACTTGAAATATCCAAAATAAGTAGACATTAAAGCTGCAAGCAGCCTCGAGCGGCCCTCGCAGCCAAGCGCCGCTCCGGCCTATTGGCCACCGCGGAGTACTACCAACCGCCGCCCTACGCCAGCCA
>CAEGAA010024422.1:0-45456 GCA_903067105.1 Poeciliopsis infans | reverse complement strand
CAATTGTTTTGTTTGATTTCTTTTTCTTACAGCTTCTCGTTCAGATGCTCGTTAACTCAAGCTAGGCTAGCTAGCGTTAGCTTCGCTCTCATTCAGCTCACCGGCAGCGCAAACATGTCGGTCTTCTTTCTTCAACTTCAACCGGGAGGGCAGCCAGGTCTCCGAAAGCGTCGACCAACTCGTCGTCTGCATAAGACTCGTCACAGGCAGGAAGTCCGTTTTCCACAGGAGAGCACACACAAGGACCATTGTCCATTGCGGTGTTAGCCACTTAGCTAATCTCGACGTCGCGTTCAGGTAACTCGGAAATTTAGATACCCTCCGCAAACTCAACTTTTTCTTTTCCTGTAAAATGTGCCGGATTACATTTATTTGATTTTATATAAACACTTAATCTGTTTCACTTAAGAGGTTGTTAGTTTAAATGTGATGTTTAGGGTATTTTTTCCCCCTGTATGTTTACTCGAATGGAGGAGCAAATATTCGAATGCGACCCGAATGCAACACACGCGCTCCACTGAAGGACAACAGCGTCAAAAAAAAAAAAAAAAAAAAAAATTCCGGTGTAGAAACCGATCAAATAGTGAGGTACTGATTGTTGTGAAAAGCGAAATAAAGTGACGAATTAACCTTGCAGTCATGGTTTTGTCATATCATCGTAAACTGGCTTTATTTCCCTAATCACAGTTGCAAAAGGAAAATGTAACTTGCGTTCAAGAGAGATTTATTTCAGAGTAATAAGGAGCATTGAGATGGTTAAGGTTGTGAAAGGCACCTAGATTTCCAAAATGAAATCAATTTTAATTTGGAAATGTGAATTTGGGATTGCCGAGCACCAGGAAATTTTACGATTTTATTTGGTCTCGTCTTTGGGATCTCTTTTCTTGTTTTCCGATTATTGGTGCTCTGGATTTTATTTAGGTGAATTCCGGTAATGGAGCTTGATATAAATGCACACCAATTTTAGAAGAATTTTTCTTTGTAAGTAACTTGTCCCTAAAAATTGCAGTAACATTTTTGAGAAATTTGACCGGAGTTAATCAGTCACTTAAACTCAAAGACATCAAGTTTAAGTGACTGCTGCCTCAGCCATACTTGATGTCAAGTTGTAGCACCTGATTGATGTGGCACTTAATAAAAAGTCACACTTAACGTCGCACAGTAGCGCGAATATTGAAATAAAAATGTTTACAAATATCTCCAGATTAGCACCACAAAATCTGTGATTCTGATTGCACAAAAACCCTCAGAAACAATCACAAACTCCTTGATGGACTGATCAATGTGAAAAGATGTTTAATATTATTTAAGACTGAAACAAACAGCTATTTATTGATATTTTAACGGTTTAATGGGGTTTATCAATACATACTGGCACAACCGGCCCTTTAAGAATATTCAGACTTTGGATTTGGCCCAAAATAAAAATGAGTTTGACATCTCTGCTGTAAATGCCGTAAAGTTGCATGTAGGATTTTCAAAAAAGAGGTGATCCGCACTGGCAGAGATTTGTAAAAACTTTACTAGCCTAACTGTAAATAGTTAAATAGTTGGAAGAATGTATTCTTGCTTGCTTTCTGAAGGAGACAAGTGCAGTACAATGGCTGCTGACACAGCATGACTTTTCTGATACTCCCTAAGTAGCACATTAATAGCAGGTGATGTGACTATAAATTCCAGCTAAAGACAAAAGAGGAATCAAGTGTCGCCTCAATAAGAGACACTTTCTAAGAACTGGACTTAGAAAGAAGATTCTAAGTGAGAATCATCTTTCTTCTTTCTTAAATGTGAGAAGATTTACATGAGTGTCAATTGTATGATTATTTATAAAATAAATTTAAAGACCTTGCAACTTTAATTTCCTTTTGTAATGACATATTGAAACTGTTTACATGCATTCCAAGATGTTCATTGTATGTCAGTGATGGGCTTCTGAAAAACATCGTTTCATCATACTCAGACATGACATGACTGAGTATGATGACGTCAGCAGTCACACTGATGGACTACCTGATGTGCTTTTTGAACAAAGCTCTTTCCACACTTTCCACAGTTGTATGGCCTCTCTCCAGTGTGGATGCGTTGACGGACTTTGCTCACACAGTCATGATGGATTTTGCTCATGTTGATGCTGCTATAGTTCTGTGGGACCAAATCAAGAGAGACAGTGAAGGAAATATAATAAAATATTGCATCATAATTATACAAGACAGAATGAAAGATTTTCCATAAGTTCTTGTAGCGGGAGGAGGGAAACAAAGCTCTTTCGACACATATGTTATCCTTTTGCATTGATCGCTAAAAGAACACATCCAGTCTTGTTTGGTTGGTGGTAATTTAGTCCAGATTTAATAACTTTAAAAATGTTTTACAAGGTCCAATGTTGTGCAGATTTACAATCATAGACAGAAAGAGGGACGAAAGCAGACAAAGTGCAGATGTCCGTTAGACAGGAACAAGTGCAGTACGCTGAACAATAAGTGTTGCCTGTTTTCAATTCAGTGTCCAATGGGATAAAGAGCAAAATATGACAAAACAAAAAAAAGAACATTTATTTCTGAGAAATACAATTTAACATAAGACTAATACAAAGGGTAAGTGGTAAATCTGAAGAGTTTCAGCTTTTGAATCAAATGACTAAAATAGAAACTTTTCAAAGATATTTTAAGTTATTGAGACCTGCCTAAGAATTTGCAAAGTAGATAGTTGGCAGGTCCAACTTTGGCCCTACCCTACTTACTTTAGCAATCTAACTTATCTCCTCTCTAAAGAAGTTGTTTTTTTGTTTCTTTAAAACACTGTTGAAATGTTATTTATACACTTTTACATGACGGCCTGTTTGTGTTTGTCCTCTGCAAGTCCATTGCAGCCACAGGATTGAGGGTTCCTGTGGCCAGATTCATCGTCTGGTCTGCAGCACAACCTCACATGCAAAAAAAGGGAAATTCTTTCCTCTCCTGCCTTTTCGGTGCAAATTCAGAGTGTGAAAAACAACGCTTGAGGAGAGTTTTCTGCCAAAATATGTTTTTAATAAATTATTTCGAGGGCATTGTGACTCAGCAGGAGTCGTGCCGGAGCGGAACAGGAACACATTGTTAATTTATTTCAATCCCGCATAATAAAACGTCTCATAACGTGTCACGGGTTAGATGGACACGTCAAATATAGCTATAGTACCTTATTTTTAATATGTGCACGCATTGCACACTTGTGGCCTGGCTGTTTACAAGCCGGGGGAGAAGCGGTGTCATATTAACAGCCAGACGGGTTTATTTTTAGTCAAAGGTGCACCTTGACATCACACATGTTCTCAGATCTTTTTTTAAATTATTATTATTATTGGCACTCAGGACCCAAACCTTTCCCCCCTACTTGTGAATCATGCATTATTGCTGCAGCGTCTGGGTTCACCTGGAGAAACAGAACATAACGTATCAATGTGACAGCAGCTGTTCATTTTGAGTTAATGCAGAGTCCAATCACAATAATACTAAAAACATTTTTTTAAAAATATATTTAGTCACAGTGGGACTATTTTTGTAATGTGAAAACCTAGAGTAAAAAATAGCACAAAAAAAAAAAATCAAACAAAATACATCACACTATGAATTTTTGTTGTTGTTTTGGTTGTTGTATTTGTAGCCAAGAAATCGGTAATGTATATTATGTTGGCTTTTCTGCCCACAAATGTATCAAACAAACACCTGTCAAATTTAGTAGTAGTTTTCAAAAGCTTAACAAACCACACAATCTGAAAATATTTTACAATGTATCCCTTAAGAGCGTAAACAAGCATAACAAGCGGATATTAGCTGATAAATTAGTCAGGCTATCTGCTCCAGCAATCAGAATGCACTTACCGTATACCTCTCTGTATTCATATAAACTAGACAGGTGCAAGTTTGCAAACAAGGGTGTTGTGTCTTTTTTTCTGGCACCATGGATTTGCTGCCACTGTCTGAGGGAATTCAAATCTGTGCAGGTGTGTACAGTGTACCAGATCAACCAAAAAATGAACTCCACATGTACGCGTGCAGAGCCCAATGAACTAGCGCACAGTAAAAAAAAAAACTAGATTCACACGGCACAGCTTAAAACAATGCTGTATTTTCTGAAAATGTTGCAATTGTATTTTTTATTTATTTTGTATTTTTGCCTATTAATTCTTAACATATGACAGATCCCAACCCTTGATCACGCCAAAAGAACTGTGTGACCTGCTAGTAAGAGAATGGCCGTAAATCATTCATTGTCAGAGCAGGTACAAAGCGGCCTGACACAATTAGTATGAAACAATTCCATTCCATACCTGAAAACCTTGCATTGCAAAACAATCAAAACCTCAAAGGAATTAAGTGGTGGAGGCTCAAAAACCACTTATTCTATGTGTTACACAACCTGGTCACCCTGACTTTAACCTGTAGGAACTGTGTGGAAGAACATTTTAGTGGGTTTTAAAACATAGCTTTTTGGCTAAACTAAAGTATCACACACTGCCTTTTGTTTACAGCAGGATCAGCTGGTGAGGTGGTGGGTCTGTCTTCTTGTTTCTCCGTATTAACCTCTGTCTCAACATCTGTAGCGGTCGTTGCTGCTTGACTCTCACTTCTATCTTCATTCGGCTTTGTTTCTTCCTCTTTATCTGGTTTTGCGTCTGTGACAGTCATCTCATCAGACTCCTGGATGCTATCACTCTCCAGGGCCCCGGTTTTCAACTCAACTGGATCGCTGTCAAGTTGCGCAACTTCAGATTCAGACGCCACGGTGTCTTCTTCATTTCCGTCCCCTTCGTCAGCAGTCTCTGCAGGTGATGCTGTCTCTTTTTCCTCCACCCTGTGCTCCTTTCCTCCAGCCTCCTCTTTTTCTTGTGCAATCATATCAACCGGAGTAAGAGGTGTTAGATCCAAGCATGATTTAGGGGAGGATGCCGTCTTTTTCCTGGGAGGGACATTTGGTTTATTGAGCTCAGACTCTTGCCTTCCCAGTTCTTCTCCAATAGATCTCCTGTCCAGGTCTGTAGGACCATCATCTACAGCCTCCCAGTCTGGTTCATCTGGCAGGAACTCATAGCTTGAAAAGGCGAGAGGATCTACTGGGGTTTCTGAGACTTTTTCTGCAGCTATTGAGACGCTTTTTTGAGTCTTGATGCTCCTCTCTGCTGTTTGAATGTCGTCCTCTTCTAGGGATTGAGGGAAAGGTTCTACGTCACAGGGAGAAGAATTGGCACTAGACCTGAAGAAGTCTGTGACTTCGTCGGAGTGTTGCCTCTCTTTTTCAGACTTGGCGAGAATGTCTTCAAAGTCATACATATCTTGAGGTAGAGTCCGAGATTCCTCTGATGTGAAAATTTCTTTTTCTTGCTGTTCTGTCTCCACTGCAGGAGTCTCATCAATCAGGACGAATTTCTCTAAATAACCTCTGGCCTCACGGTCTGAATGCCTGCTATGGAAGGATTTCTCAGACGTCGTGCTCTCTGCATCCTCCTCCTTTTTCCTACTGCCCAATGCTTCCTCATACAGGTCAGTGTAAAGGAAAGCCATGGCTATCGGCTCTTCCAGCAATATTTGGTCAATAATTTTTGGTGGTCCTTCAGGTAGGAAGATTGGTGTCAGGATGTCCTCTTGGCTACCGAACAAAGACGAACCACTTGGTTTGGAAGCAAGCCTAGATATTGGACTTTTTGCTCCTTCGACTTCATCAGTAATGTCCATACTTTTTAAAGTGAGGTTTTCTGTACCACCATAGAAGACATCGTCTAGGAGATCACTGGTTATTTCCTCTAAACTCACTATCTCTGATTTATCAATGTCCACACTTTTGGCCGTTGTGTGATCTTCAGGTGCCACTGGTTTCTCAGCATCCAGGTTGTCAGTGGCTTTTTTTGCCTCATGCTCCTCCTGCCCTTGTGGGATCACAGCAGGACTTCCTGGAGCCTGGGCCTCAATCAGAGAGAATGCCTCAAAGTAGTCCACATTCCCAGTTGCTCCTCTTACTAGAGGTCTGGCCACTGGAGCTCCTGGTGGGTCCATTGCACCAGGACCTGTAGGAGGTAAAACCTTTATCTGATCGCCAGTTTCTGCTGAGAATAGTAAGTCATTGTCTTGAGTCTCTGCACTGGTTTTGGGAACAAGACTCTCCTCCAGATATGATAAGTTGTCAACCATTTCCTTGCTCTCCTCTTCGTCCACTGTGGCAAATTTAGGAGGGACAACAATGTTGAGGATTTCTGAACCTTCTGACACTATCCTGAACAAACGCTGCTCTTTGTCCTCCAGAAGATCAGTCACTTCCTCTTGTTCCCCTTCCGCTTCTGTTTTTACATTGGGCTGGGACACTTCTACCAACTCTGGTCGCCCTGAGACGCTGTCAAAGGTTTCATCCCACAGTTCTTGCTCTCTTTCCGCTTTGCTCTTCTGATTGTTCACTCTTTCTTTAGGTTTTCTCTGTCTTGCGATTATCTCTTCATCCATGACAAATATGATCTTTCCTGCAGGCTGAGACCCTGATGCTCCGAGTCGGACTGAAGTTGGTGAGCTAACATCCGCTGTTCCTGCGGCAGGCGTCCAAGGTGTGGCACAGCGACTCGCGGTTGTTTCCCAGGCGATCCCGCTGTCTTCGCCTTGCATGGTCACCATGGAAAAAGAAGTGTCCATCAGGAGGCACTGCATTTTGGGTCGGACGCTGTCATCGTGGACGGCCTCACGTAAACTAAAGACATGTACACAAAGTGACAATCAGGACCAAAAAGCTCTTTCTTTACAAGTCTTGAGTTTTACACAATTTATTTTGTTCTCCTAATGAAAGCCTCAATGTTCCAATATAAAGATTGTATTTTACACGCAACCACCCAGCACTCATGCATACAGAAGTTATCTTTCTATGCAATATCCTTCATTGTTTTTACAGTATTTCATATAAAAACAGTTCAGTTTCAGCTGATTACATTCTCAAAGCAAAAATACCTGTTTCGAAGGTTCTCCACTTCATCACTTGCTTCAACATTCTGTTCTGGTGCATCTTCCGCACCCAACATCGTCATTTCGGCTTCGACATCAGACCGTGCTAAATCTTCTGCCAATGTATCCATTGTAGGGACTATCCTGATGAATTTGCTTGAGTTTCCCAGCACACTTCAACACTGTCACTGTTGACCACTGCGTGCTCAAGTTGAGTTTTCATGCTCAGCGTAATCTTGAAATAGAATACCGGCCTTCCTGTGTTTCATCTAAAGTATTTGCAGCATGTTGGGGGAGCTCACTTGCCGTCTGTTCAACGTGTATGATTCAGCACATCTGTAATATATTAGCATTTTATAATTTTTTTAGTATTTTTTTTTTAGTATTGTTTAGTATTTTAACAACCTGAACACAAGTGATTCAGCATTTTAAAGAAATGCGTGATCCCTATCACTCCTGACTGGTCTATTTTAGTGCTGGTGGCCTGTATCCAGTGTCATGACTCAGTCTGTGGGTCTGACAGAGACAAGAGGATTGAATATATATATTTAAAAAAAAAAAAAAAAATTGGATTTATTTGGTTTTTCCTTATTTTTCTTATTTCCTTACAATCAAATGAACACTGACAGCAGAGAAAGACATCCAGAGTAAACACAAAACACAGTCATTAAGTGATGATTTGATTCTTTTGGAGGATTTGCTCTGTGCAAAAATGTTAGTACCAGAACCGAGCCATCTTTGGAGACAATAACTCTCTTTAAGTGTTTGGAATATCCAAATATCAATTAGCCACAGTCCAATAAGAAGTGTAATGTGGTGGTGGTGGCATTTATTCCAGGATTACTTTTCTTAAACTGGAACTTTTTCTTCTCAAGGTGGATGAAACGAAGAACAGACCCAGGGAGTTTTGACCCAAACCATTCAGTTGTCCACTTAAAAGCTAAAAGCATTACTGTAAGTCCAACAGTAGGCTACAAACAACAAAAAATAGCTTTATTAGAAAACAGACATATGTGGGGTCACTTGAACAGAACTGGACTAGAGGTGGTTTTACAATCTCATAGATTGTGAAATGCGAAATAATGATACACTCCAACCAAAGAGGACCAAATATTATAATTAGATCAATTATGACACAGAAAATGCTTGATCCAACCAAAAAAAGCTTTCTTATGTTTAAATGTTTCTTTTTACCCTCAAAAATGAAACATTTTTAAGCACTTTGTTGTGATTTTCTGACAAACAATCAAGCTTAAAATTTGATAAATAATAAACTCCTAAAAAAAAGTACACGCGCACACACACATTACACAAATAACCTTGTAGCTGTAAACCAGTTTTTTCCCCCCATGATTCCCCTCCCAAGATGGCGGAAACAACGGCGTTGGGTTCTTTTGCGCTCCCCTGCACTGTAAGGAACGTTACCGCCACCTGCTGGATTGGAATAAAAACAGGGATTATAGAAGGGATGTATTATGATCGCCACATCTGTCTCAAGTCTTCACTTAAATTGAGATGCTGTACCATAACCTTAAACAAAATCATGTAATGATTGAACACAAACTACAATGTGACCGGATTAAAACAATTATTAAAAAAAATAACAAAAAAATCTAAATCTCCATTGTTGCACATTGAGTTTTTTAGAACATATTTTCTCTTGTTCCATTTTTCTATGACTTTTTCCAAAGTTTTAAAATTGTGTATTGTTGACACGTGCTAGGATTGATTGTACAATGTGCAGCTGGCGCAACCATTTTATTGCCAATTATTACAAAAGGAAAAAGAAAAAGAAAAAAAGAATCTGATCCGAACGTGACGCGATTACGTCGTAGACCTTACGCTCCCCCAGGAGCGTCGGATAAAGCTGTGCGATGAATGAGACGGGAGACTGGCAGAGGGGTGGATGATGATGATGACGACGATGATGAAGATAAAGGAGGAGAATGATCAAGCCAACGAAGCATCGCCGTCGTAGTTTGTCGTCACCTTCGTGCCTGTTTTGGAGAAATACCGAGGACAAAAAAACAAACAAACAAACAAACAAAAAAAAAAAAAAAACACGTAAATACTCCTCCGTGTAGATGCTGGAGGAGGCCATCGGGTGAAGCCGCTGCCGTCTAATCTCAGAGGAGGACGGAACGTGATGGCAAAACCCGGAGAGGGAACCGCATTTCTTTTGCATCGTCTCCAGGAGCAACTGAGGGAATGGAGCGCCGTCTGAAAGGAAAATGTTTGTCGTCTCCGAGCTGCAGTGAATGCCTCACGTGCAGAAAAACTCAGTAATATTTCTCAGCGGGAGGCTTTTATGTTTGTTTGTTTGTTTGTTTGTTTAATGGCACGTTGGACTTTGGTGGAAAAATACGCGACTTAAGCTGGGATTTATGAACTCCCTCGACTCGTCAAAATAGGAATGTGAATATTTTTCCTCCTGTTTTTTTTTTTTTTTTTTTTTTTTTCGTATCCATCCCACTTCTTGTGAGATTTGACACCAAGCTCCTCGTGTTTATAAGCGAGCTAAAAGTCTTACTGGTCAAGATTTTGGGGATGTTTCGAACACTTACCAGCATTTACCGTCGAGCCTTTCGGTATTTCAACTTTCGACTCAAAATAGCCTAATTCTGCTCTAAACCGGGCTCCGTTTGCTGTCAGCCAGCAAACATAATCCGTTAAAGTCGAGCCGCTCGCTTTATTTGGCTAACGGAAGCAGCGGCTAGCAGCGGCTAGCGTCTGTGCTGCCGTTGTGTTGTCGGTCAACATGCATGCACCGACACGTTTCGCTCCGACGAGGCCAGCCGAGAGGATGTGCCCAAGGGCATAACAGCACAGCCGGCCATGTCTGTCTGAGAGCAGCCGGTCCAGCAGCCCCACAGCGAGCAGAGCGGAGCGGCTTTAATCACAGGGGGGAGAGAGAGCGGATCACCAGCAGCAGCAACTAGCCCGTTAGCCCCCGCCCTCCCCAATTCAACAGGAGACCGTCGACTGGATCATTTTCGACCCAACTTGGCACCCAAACCGAGCAGAAATGGGGTATGTAACCGGCGGCACACTCAACGCAAAGCTGTAGCGCTCCACTCAGCGTGGGAGAGGGGAGGGGTAAGGAGGGTTGACTTTGTTTTTGTGGTTTAGTGGAGCCGAGCTGAGTCTCATCTTCCCTGACCCACACAACACAAGGCTAGCGTGCTACTCACAGCTAACTATAAATGAAGTTCCCCCCTCACCCCCCCCCCTCCTTAAATCTGATCCAGACAGACACCGCGATACTTTCAATTATTAATAAATATCATGGTATTTAGTGGTACTGTGGAAACAATAGTAACTATTTATTTAATCTTTCTTATGATAACTCTGTGGTTGTGACAGAAAGCAATCAAAGCCCCACCAACCCAAATACTGCTCTTGAATTGTGCTCCTTAGGACCAGAGACACATAAAGATGTTCAACCATGACATTTACTGTCAAGGAACAGCGTGGAGAAAATGATTAAAACTAACAATCCCAAAAAATATGGACAGCTTTGGGGAGGGTTTGACCACCCTTCATTGGAATTTATTGTGACACCATTTATTGTGATAAATTATAAACAATACAATAAATGCTCACTCCCAGGGCTACCATGAAATTGTCTCGTTAAGGTAATTTTCTTTTGCCATTTTGGTTGAGATTTTCTGTTGTGGTAAATACAAAAGCGACAAACCATCAGGCTTTGTAAGGATGTAACAAGATAAAAATGTAGCACTACAATTGCGTTCATCAACATCATTATGGGGATACAATAAAAGTTGCTAATGGCACTACTTGTTTTTCCTACATTATTATCCTCCTTAGTGAGGTTAAACAAACTTAATTAGAAAACAAATGAGAATGACATCTTGATTATCCAAATTAGTATATACATTTCTAATCGGGAATAATAATTGCAGGCAGACTCAGCAAAAGACATTTTCCACTATGAACGTAAAGTGTACAATGAATCCAACATTACCTTTATATATAAGATAATGTAATTAGATATACATAACTGTACAATTTCTGGTTGCATAACTCGATGTACCCAGAATTATGACCTTTTGTTCACAAGTGACAGTTAACCAGTTTAATTAGACAACGCCCCGTTATTAAACGTACGTGTCACAGACAAATTACTGTCAACACCACAGATGCAGTGGTCCCATTCATATTGTTTTAGTTTTCTTAGCTTCATAAATGTGACTGCATTTTGAATTATGAGCCACAGACCTTTCCAGTTGGTGGCGATAATGCACCAAAACGTTGCTTTCTAGTCGCCATTACACTAGAGGAAGAAGAGGTGTTGCGCACTTCTTCAGACAAAAAAAAAAATCCCTCAATTGTTACTTTGACTAGCTCATTCCTATTCTAGAAATTAACTTATGGAGACTCTAAAAGAGTCTTTTTTTTCTTCAATAAAAACCACTCGTTTGCATCACACTGGACGATAAATTGTCACAGAAGTTACTGCGATAAACGATAATATTATTGTTTTCAGACCATTTTCAACACAATGGTAATGATATAATAAAGCAAGTTTGCCATCTGAAATACCATTAAACGTTCATTTAGCAACAGTAAACACAACAACCATTAACATCATGCAAATTGTCTTGCATTTTTTCAAAGTAACTTTTACCTGTAACCAAAATTTGGTTATTTAAAAAGCAACCAAATTTTGTAAGAAACTCCATGTCAAGCATTGAGAAACCCTTTGATTCTTTATCACAAATTTTTCCCAGCTGGGCGGCAGTGCGCAGGAGGTGAAGCGCCGGTTTACTCTGTGCGTCTCGGAGAAGGAGAATGTTAAAAGTTGACATGTTAACTTTTAACTGCATCCTTCAAAGCAATGGTCACTGGTTTCAACAGCCATATTGATGTATTAGAATTAAATATGTGTGAAATGAGCTGCTGCATGATTTCTGTTTTCCTGACCTTTCGTTCCCACTTATCAATATTATGGATGCGCACAGACACGAAGTATTGGTATCTTTTCTGTGCAACGCTTGCAAAGGCAAAGTCCTGATAAATAAACTCCATAAAAGATCCCAATTATTCCACTTTTAATTCTTTACACATGGTTTTAAGCAGATGATCGTCATTCATTTTCTCTTCAGATTACAGAAGCTGTGGCCCAGTGAGCCACAGATCGCAGTGCAGCGCATGTTTCAGCTCCGGAAGTAACAGCCTTTAATTAAGTACTGCGTGCGTCGCAGCAGAACCTGCAGATGTTTGGTGATTCTCCTGATCAAGAGCGTCCTACATCTGGCTGCAGATGAAAGCAGATGCCGTGACGCGTGATTAGTTTGTTATATTAGACTCGGGGGAGCAGAGCAGTGAACCGCTAACCTCTTCATACTCATCAGTTATCAAGCTCACGCAGTTCTAATACAGCAAACAGCTGTTTCCTCAAGCAGGGAAAAAGAGGGCGACTCAAGCATGTGTGGACGTAACCCGCAATGAAGGTCTTCTCCTGCGTCTGTCTGCGTCTTCCTCACCACCTTAA
The DNA here is from genome assembly GCA_903067105.1 of Poeciliopsis infans. Classification (NCBI taxonomy): domain Eukaryota; kingdom Metazoa; phylum Chordata; class Actinopteri; order Cyprinodontiformes; family Poeciliidae; genus Poeciliopsis; species Poeciliopsis infans. The sequence goes on along the minus strand of CAEGAA010024422.1, from coordinate 32,985 downwards.
TATCCCAGTGTGAGGAAAAGGCAATTAAACATTTTAAATTGGTTTTCCAATTTATTGTATGGTTTAGCATGAGTCTACCATACTACTATCAAGCAATGCACTGTGAAAATTTAAAGCACAGCTTTCAGTAGGGGTGCATGATGTATCGGTGCTAACATCGGTATTAGTCGATATTTTGTCATTTTTTTAGCATACCGGTATCCGTCCGATAAATAAAACTGTTTTCATCTTTTAAATTGTTTTTTTTTAGTAGAATTTTGCCATCTATTTTATTTTTTCATGAGTTAGTATTTAGTATTTTATTTAATTGTCAAAAAAAATGCTGCATATATCAAACATGAGTTGAAAGAAATTTGACTTTGTAATTTAATGTCTTGACAGTTGACCTCTGCCTCTTTAAAAACTGCACTTTCCGATACTTTCTCCCGCAGGAAGGCATCACAACCCGTTAACAAAGTTCTTACCAGTATTTCACTGAGAAGTAGCTCATAGAATGAGTTCCACCAGGTTTTTGCTAATTGCTGCTGGCTAGTCTGAAGGAGCTAAGTGGGGGAAGTAGAAGTTTAGTCCTTGAAGGCAGTAAATTGGAAAGGGAGAAATAAAATTATGCTTCCAGGTTCTAACACAATAAATGATTTCAGTTATGTTAAGATTTTACTCTTCTTCTGTTCCTTTAAGGTGCCGGAGGAGTTCGCTGGAACAGCAAATCGCGCAAAGTAAAAGGAGCGTCTTTGAAAATGTAACTTTTTATTATTATCAGTAATTCTCCACAGTGCTTTGCTGTGTATGTACTTGTGCAAGGAGCTGCTGCTGTGGAGCAGCATATGGGAGTCTGACTGCAGGCTTTGCCTTGCCAGGCGCCTGCTGTCTCCCTCTGCGAGGCGAGTGGGTTAACTGACAGGGACACCGGGATCGGATTGGGCCAGAGCGCACGTGGACGTGGGAAGGAGAGCCAGTGATGGAAGTTGGAGGATGTGCGCGGCTCACGGCCGGCCCCGCGTCACGTGGGCCATTGCCTTGGCAACGTGGCATCAGCGAAGTTAGCAATGCAGGGTTATTACTGCTGTGCGCAGCGAGCCCAAGCTGCGGCCGTTTACTCTGAGGGTTTTATCTTGTAGAAGTCAAATCATTTTCTCTTTTCTTTTTTTTTTATCCCCCAGTGAAGAAATGTTGTAAAGTTGAGGGTTGGTTGCATTTTTAGATACTTTTTAGTTGTTTTATTAAAAAATTTTTTTTTAAAATAATGCAGAGTGCATTAGGCCCACATTTTAAAACTGCAGTTTTCTTGTGGACAGTACTCAATGCACTTTTAGTTTCTGACAAATTTAACCTTACTGGTCGTTCTTAGAGTTTCTGAAAGTAAAAAGCATTAAAGATCTGCACACAATCACTGCAGTCGGTCATATTTAAAATTTATTAATATTTATTTAGACTTTCACTAAAAACAACGGTGAAGAGAACTGTAACACCAACAATCCTGACTATTGGAACAGTTAAGAAATGTATTGTAATAAATGATAAACGTTAAATGCCCACTCCTAATTGGGAAATTGTCTAAAGTAAGATTTTTTTTCTCATTTCGTTCATATTTGTGTTCTTTCCTGTGGAAAGCCAGCTTCTGCGTGGAACCTCAGTCATTGGGAATGTTTCTGCCAGCTGTATTTGGAGAACTGATGAGCTTTGCAGTCAGATTCCTGTCAAAGCCCTCGTCATTGAGACTTGAATACCCCAATACGCTTCATTGTAAAAAGGGATTATGGGTTAACAGTGACCACACTCACTCACTCACTCATAGAGATGCACACAAAACTGGAGCTGATTTTCATCTAGGCCATCATGCCACACCAGAGGTACTCTGATACTCTGCGGCTGAACGGCCACCACACCCACATATGGTGCCCTTAGGGGGAAAGAAGGAGAAAAGTTGGGACTCCTCAGATCAAAGTAAAGTCAATTCTACCGCATTGTGTTAAAGTCGACCAGAAGCTCACACAAAACCACATTTTCCAGGTGTCAGTTAACACTAACAAGTGATATTAGACAATCTGTTGACATACTACAGTGCCTGCAGCCTGTTCTTGTCAGTGTACACCCCCTCCCATTATCACATCTTTCTGATTAACTTTCTGTCTTTTAAGTAACGTCTGCCAGGGCTCCATTCTGCTAACTTAATTAGCACACTGAGACGAGATGGGAGATTTCCAGTGACGGGAACAATAGCTGGATCCCAGAGGAGTTCTGGGATGCCCAACTTCCAGCTAAGACTTTATCACTTTTACTTTTCCTAGAAGCATGGCAGACAGACATCCTTGTGATAAACTTGGATTTTTTGGGAGTTTTCACTCCTGTTAGTCCGGTAGACTCGGTTCGATTGGGGACCCAAATTACAACATTTGTTCCATTTTCAGTTGGTGCTGTTCTCTTTCACACTACCATGAGTCTAACCAATGTATAGTGTGAATGCAGTGGCGTTGCACCGCATTCACACTGAACCCCTGAATGAAACGACATGAAAACCTCTGACAAAAACATGAGTGCAAAAAACACAAAAAATGAGTGGCATCAGATTTGAGCAGTTTAAGGATTTCACTTTTGTTGTTGGTGAAACATCATGAGACATTTGTCCTGCCAGCGCTCGACACATAGGTTTACTTGGGTTGATTTTACCCAGAATGCCCCGCGGTATAGTCCACTTTGTGCATTTGGAGTAGCCTCCGGTCCGTTTGACGTTCATATACGCATTCAAACCTCTCCAAATTTAAAAGCCTTACTGAGACCTGGGGCTTCAGGTGGACTGGATTTCAATTGCGGATTCACACCTCCTCAAACAAAACAGACTTTCCAGGCAAATGGACTAGAGCTTGACTAAAACGGATCAACAGAGTTGGTGTGAATGCACCCTGGAGAGCCTTGCTGAGTTTGTAAAAGCCTTAATGGATACCACTTAACCAGCTTTTGTTTCATTTATGGCTAATTACTTTTGACCTGAGAGAACGAAAGTGGATCTCGCTTGGTCCTCTTCCTGTGTAGCACTAAGTGGTGTTGGCAGTTTGCATGTTGTCATAATCATATCTGTGTAAGATACGGTTATCGACATGGTAACCAAAGCACGGGTAGATGTCACTCCTGGAGTTACTTTGTCTTCAGTCGTGCCAGCGCCAAACTTGTTGAGTCAGTCCGTGGCTGACTCAGAAATGATCAGATGCATTTGCATGACATTTTCACTGTCAGTCTTAACATTTAGTCATTCGACAAAGTGGTGACTGTACCTCATAGTGACTGTTCCAAAATCAGGAATTTATCCCTTTTTGGGGCAAACTTTACATTCCTCACTTTGATTTAGTCCCCAACTTCTCCATGTCTGAACCCCAAATTGATAAGAACGTTGGATTAGTAAGTTTGATTTTCAGTGGTCAGATTCAATACATTAATATTTACCTCTAGTTATTGTTTGATTTTGCTGCCTTTATGCATCCGAACATTTGGGTAACACTTTGACTAACAGCAGCACGATTGAAAATTGATTTAATTTAATGCAACATGTCAGAAGCATAATAAACGACGATGGGACGTAAAGAAAAACATTTCTCTGATGAATTTAACTGACATTCAGGGGATGGTCAATGCCTTGAGAATTTTTACATTTTCTTTTTGTCCATGCCTTGACATTTCTTTTAATAACCTTTGCAGACATTTTCTCCTTTTTGTCTTCTAATGCAATCCATTTGTAGCTACATCCAACTTTCCAATACGTTTTACAACTGCAGTACCCATGATTCCATATTCTGACAAAGGAAAACTGAGCTACTACACTTAATGCATACTTCACACTTTTGTCATTTGAGTCTGTTACGTTTTTAGGTGAATTTGCAACCAGTAGCGATTACCTGCAGCCGCGTCTAACCAAATGAATCCCAGATCAAATCCAAGGAACTAATATTTCTGTTTCCTCTAAGTTCGCTTTTGCCCTTAGAAACATACTAACGTGCGGAGCGAAGCGAAAAGCAGCCGCATCGTGTGTTGGGTATTGTGAGCAGTTCCGGTTGTGGAGTCACTGCCTTTTAATCCCCAAGGCCTTGTGAGATTTTCATCCATAGCTTTGTCTGGAAGTCGTCCAGTGGCAGCTGATCTCTGTATGTTCGCACAGGTTGCTTCCAGGTCACCTCAGGCTTCGCTGCCTTTCTCCTCATGTGAGCGCAGGCGCTGCCGGTCAGACCTGCCAGGAACTCACTCACACACATTAGACAGAAAAAATACAACCCAGAGCTTTTTTATTTATTTATTATTATTTTGTGATCCATCATCATTCGAGCGTGGGGCTTTGAGGAGCGTCTGCTGTAAAGAGCAGAGTTGATAATAATGACACAGTTATCAGCGATAAATACTTTATCTGCCTCATTTCTATGAACACATTTTGCTGTGATGCAACCACAAACTTCAATGCGCTGTGCTTTGGTTATTAGGGATGCAACTAACAGTTATTTTAGTTCTTGGTTAATCTGTTGTTCAACTTGACGATTAATCGGTTAATCGGATGAGAAAAATTGCAGCATTCTGCAGATTTTAAGTTCTAATTTTTGAAATAACATTAAAAGATGCAAATGCATAAACTCTGTCCTTTTTTACATAGGAAAATAAGTATTTTATTGACTAAAATACAGTAACAGAGCATTGTCTTTGCTTATGCTGGATCATTTGCAGCAAAAGATCCATCGGCGACAAACAACAAAACTATCATCATGTGAGAAGCTCTGTCTTTTCTGCTTGGCTAATCTGATTTTTTTAGATTAACCTTTTTTTTTATAGGGTGTTTCAATCAGATAAAGCTGAAACAATGTTTTTTTAAATTATGATTATTCTTATTATGTCTTAAATGTAAAGCTTTTTTTTTGTATGGTTTTGGCTTAATCACTGCTTTGATTATGTTTGTTTTTCAGTAAATTTACTTTTTTTATTTTAAGTCTGTCTGCTCCAGTTAATTTATTGATTTCTAAAGTAATATTTCAAAAATCAATTCATTATGATTAATTGCAATGAACTGTTACGATCTAGTAGAGCAATACAAAGTACTGCATAGTTGTGAAACAGAAAGATTTTACTTTTTTTTTTTTAGATAAAAATCTGTAAAAGCTTGGCAACAGCTTCAGGGAGATCTGATCCTGTTTTCTATCCAGCCGGTGTGTCGCTTCACAACATGACATTTGAGGCGTTTGGTTGTCAAACACAGTTTGAACTGGGAAATCTCTCCTCTATTCCTTTACTCTCCTTCACATATTTGCTGCACCACACTTCTCTTCCAGTCGGAATAACTGACTCCAGCCTTGTGTTTTGTTTTTATTTTTATGATCCATGCTCGCAGTGGGGGTCCAGGAATGTTCTCCACCTTGCCTTCTGAGTGAACTTTTGCACAAGCCTTCGTGATCTCCAGAGGCTTCGTCTAATCTTGCACATGTTGGAGTTCATAAAATCATCTTTGCGATGAGCATTTTACTTCGTTTCCGTTGATCGCATCGCGGGTTTGATGTCTGTATTTAAGCTGGTGGGAATAAAACAAGGAGCCTTGCAGGAGGGATTTTTAACCTTTAGAGTTGCCGTTTGGATTTCTGCCTCTGAGCAAATTGGAGGACTTGAGTTAGTTGGAATTATTTAAGCGGTCTTCAGCTGCAGCAACATTTCTGTGTGTCAGAGATGCTTCAAGAGGGCAAACGCAGGTCAGATTTTACTTCCGGAGCAGCGGGGCATTAGCCAATGAAGAACGCCGACCCATGTACGCGATAAAAACGAACTGATTTCTGTAGTAAGAAGACGGATGAAGACGAGGTTCCCCGCACCGCAGATGTCTAAATGGAACAACACTTCATCGAGATTGGAGAATGCTGCTTGTTTTTTTGTCCCTCCCCCCATTTTTACTATAGATTCTGTACATGTGATTGAAAAAAAGGGCCAAGACGTATGGAGATTATGTGAGATAATCCTGCATCCAGATGTGGAGGAGAGGGCCAGTGGTCCAGAGCTGAATCGGCTGGACATGCGTTAGCCCTGCAGCGCACACACCCATTTTACACCGAGGCTTCGTTCAGTTCAGCCTGACGACCCTTGATTAATCGAGGATTAATCGATTAATCGTTAACTGGAGTATTCGGACTCAAAAACCTCAACGTATTGGGAGCAATAATTAAGGCAAAACAAAAGTATTTACATTTTTACATTGAAGATAAAAATATTTCGTCTGAAATTTGTTTCAGCCAAAACTCGTCAAGCAGCACAGTTTTAGCTTCACCTGGTTCACATTTGCGTAAGAGTCTTGCATTTTGGGCAAAAATATTTTTATTTTCAGAATTTTTAAAAAGAATTATTTGCATCTTTTAACGTATTTCTAATATTCTATAGAAAGTGTTAAATAAAAAAAACCAAAATCTGTAGAATATGCTCTTTATACATCCGAACTGCAGAGACGCCTTTATCAAGATGCTTCTTCTCTTCGTGCGCAGTGAGCAGCCCATCTTCAGTACGCGGGCCCACGTCTTCCAGATCGACCCGAGCACCAAGAAGAACTGGGTTCCTACGAGTAAGCACGCCGTCACGGTCTCCTACTTCTTCGACAGTACCAGGAACGTGTATCGGATCATCAGTCTGGACGGCACCAAGGTATGCTTAAGCGATCTGATTATCCGAAAATGTACTTAGAACTCTGACACAATTTACGTTGCACAGAAAAGCCTCTTTAACTTTTCCAATGGGGCTCATTGAAGTTTAATCTAATCAGGGGGGAATAAACTTTGCGTGTTACATGTCTGCTTTGCCTGGCCTCTCTGCTGGGGCCTGGTTGAGGCAGCCGGGCCTCTGATATGTATGTGGCAGTGATTATTTTAGTCCCGAGGCACAGGGTTGGAGTTTGCACAGTTATGTAAGAGCTTCTCCGAATGACTGGTCTCGCTGTGGAACCAGCAAGTCGGCTTCGTTCGGCTGGAAATGGCAGGCAAAGCTCGGTGGTGCTGGATCGCAGGGGTGGCGTTACCCAGATAACAACACACCGTGTCACCCACCAGAGGGGAAAGTCGCGCGACGCCGACGGCTCACGCTGTTCCCTAAATTCCAGAGCGGAAACTTCCTGAGAGAGCCAACTCTTCTCCCCGCGTCGAAAAACAACTCCCAATTTACAGATCAGTTTAACATGTTGACCGATAAAAGCTTCAGGGAGACCTCTGACCCCTTGCCGTTTCTATTCTAATCAGTATCAAAGCAAACATGGAGCTCAGAACAGTAAAATAGTGATCACTTTCCTCCCAGACCTCTCTTGAAGTTGAGGATGTGTCTGCTGCCCTCAAGTGGCCAAAAGAAATTATAACAGTAAAACTTTTTATTAAACTGAGCAAAAAAAAAAAAACATCTACCAACACAAGAAACATCTCACTGAAGTTATGTCAACCAAAGCAGATAAGACTAGATATTTGGGAAAAGGGTGCACTAACTTTTGTTTAGTACAAAAAGTGACTTTTTTTTTCTTTTTTCCTTTACACACTTCATAAATATATATACACCTTTTTGTCCAGAAATTTTGTTTCATTTCTAATTTTATCTTGCACTCACCTGTGACGCTGTAATTACTGTGATCAGCTGAGGTCAAACCAGACGTATTTAATTCAAAGTTTATTTATGTGGATAAACTTCAAATTAAATGCATCTTGGTTAATGTGTAAAACGAGCTTTGGTTTTGTTGAGCACAATTGAACTGCTTTCGCTTACTAAGATTTCAAAAAGTGAGATTAGAAATTTAAAATGTTAATATTTCCAAAGGAACATGAGAACCAAATTGTCCTTTTTTAAAAGTCTTCAAAGTTTTCCTAGAAGCGTAATCGCTCAGGGGGCGCCGTGCCGCTCATTTGCCATTCATTTGATGGGGAGTAAATGAGCCGCAGTGTGTAGAGACCAAACCAAATGAATGGTGTCAGGAGTTGAATCAGGCAGCGACCGAAGCATCCGACAGTCAGTCAGTCAGTCAAACCTCTGAGGGAAGGAGACTGGAACGGGCGTCAAATGCCACACACAGATCTCATGTTATCCTGCATATTGATGTAAATATTTTTGTTGTTGACTTTTAAAGAGTGTGAAAACTAAAGTCACAGTTTGGCCTTTATAGTTTATAGATTTGTGTTGGCGTCAGGACCACCAGTCGGCTTTTAGAGTTTTCACCTGTCCTCGGGCCGGGCGGTGAATCGATTCGATCCCCTCATCAAAGTTTTTGTTTTTGAAGATTTTATTTATTTAGATGTTTGTTTTCACCAGTGCATTCCTTGCGTTTCCAGAGTTCAGAGTGATGTCAGCCATCTTGTTTGACAAACATGTTTTAGAGCTTCTACTTGTTTGGACTTTAAATTTGGGTCAAACTGGGCAAAGTTTGACCCAAATTAGGGCAAAGCAAAGATTTTTTTTTAAATTTTCAATTACAAGAATTACAAGAAATATTTTGTCGTTTGTAATTTATTTGTTGGAAAAGTGAGTGGGAATAAAAATGATCAAAATTGGATCTGGTTTGAAAAATCTGAGATTTTATTTTTAAGACATATCGCCCAGGCCTAACCTGTTCCTGTTCAATTTGCACTTTATTTGTGTCAAATACTTTGTCAAACTTGAAGCTGTTGCCTATTTATTTAAACTTGCTCTGTTTGGCTTATCGATTCATTGTATTATTTGTTGTCTATCTGCTGGTGGTATGTCTGAGATGTTTTAAAGGCCAAGTAAAAGTTTCCATAAAGTAGTTGATTAAACCGAAGGGTTCACGTTGAAAGCACCAGGAAAGAAAAATCGACTCGTACGTCAACGTCCAATGAATCGAGCCAACTATACCAGCAGACCCGGAATGGCCTCCCACGGTGATCAATAACATTACAGCCAGCTGGACTCAATTAGAAGCTCCTTATTGACGGTTTCCTGTGTGCTAAACTCCCACATCTGCGTTGATAGCCTCCCTGCAGCCAATGCAGCCCTCCATCACCAGCAGCTACGGCAAACTCCGGTGATGTACGTTTCATCCTCCCACAGGCCATCATCAACAGCACCATCACCCCCAACATGACCTTCACCAAGACGTCGCAGAAGTTCGGCCAGTGGGCCGACAGCCGGGCCAACACCGTCTACGGACTCGGCTTCTCGTCCGAGAGTCACCTGAGCAAGGTGGGCTGGGATTGTGCGACGCTCGTTGTGTTGGGTTTCCGACAGAGCACCAGAGTCAGCTGCTACCTCTGGTTTCAGTTTGCAGAAAAATTCGCCGAGTTCAAGGAAGCGGCCCGGTTAGCGAAGGAGAAGTCCCAGGAGAAGACGGAGCTCAGCAGTACGCCCTCGCAGGTAACGAGTCTCGTCCGTGCGGTCGCGTGTGAACAGTTGTGGTAGCCACATCGCATCGACCTACCCTTGAACTTTTCACGTCACAAGCCCAAACGTCAATGGATTTCAGAGATTTTGAGGAAAATGTAAAAAAAAAAACAAAGAAGAAAATGGCCAGAATTGACACTCTCCATTCTATCCAATGAAGCCCATTGACATTTGTGGTTGTGATGAGGAAAGAAAACTTTAATCATTAAGAGTTATGAATACTTTTGCAAGGCGTTTTGGTCGGCTGCATGTTTTTTGCATGATCTTTTCGAAGCCACATTCTAAACACTCGGTGTCCTGCTGAGGCTCCTCTGCCTTTTCTCTGACGGTTTCTCCTCAGGGTGGCGCTGTAAAGCGGAATGTGTTGTCGGTCAACAAACCTGGTAAAAAGAAGGTAAAACCACCTGAGCCAATGCTCCTCTTTCACCCTGGTCCAAATCTTTCCCTCCAAGTTTCTCCTCGGTTTTGTGAAACCTGGTCCCTGTAGCTGCTTCCCCTCTCCGCCTCCTTTGTCCTCCCAATAGTTAAGCATATTTATTACTGAAAATGCAGTAATAAATAAAGAATACAACCATTTTGATAACTATCTTTAGGTTAGCTTTGCGTGAACCGGCTCCAGTAATGGGAGTAAGAGAGAGACTTGAAGCCCGGATGTGATCGTTCTGGTGTTGTCAGTCAGAAACCTCACAGAGGACTCAGCTGACCAACCGTGCTGGGTTACGAAACAGCTGGGAGTCAGACGAGCATGTGACGCCACATGGACATTTTTATGATGAGACTGGCTGAGCATCTGTATGATTATAAAAAAAAGTCAAACGTACCACAGAATCTCACATCCTTGTTTAAATGGCAAGAACAACAGGATTTCAATAGCAGTTGAGCAGGAACAGCTGTGGATCAGCCTGTTGGTTCCTGCTTTTGGGGTTGCAACTTGTGTCCAGATGTTGGCGAACCACAGAGTTCCTGGAGGGGGCGGTGGTGAGTCCAGACCGCTTGAAGCATCGCCAGTACTTGTTGACTTGACAGAACAGTTGCAGATTGCCCGACAGCGTTGCCTTCCTGAAAACCTCCGCTTTCCTGAGATGTGCGACCCATGCTAGCTTGCAACCTCGACTTCCTGTTTATTACAACATCAACAAGTTTGCTCAAAATTCGCGCGACAGTCGGATGGAGACCGCCATTCAGTACTTTTTTTTCTTCTTCTTCTATCACAACAGGAATCTGCGCCAGGTGACCTCCAGTCACCTCTGACCCCGGAGAGCATCAACGGCACAGACGAGGACAGAGCGACGCCGAACATGCCAAAGCACGTCGAAGCCAGAGCGGAACCTCCCCACAACGCTTTGCCGTTCTCTCACAGGTGAAGCTGCGCTCAGATGACGCAGTTCGTCCCGTAACCAAAGGCACGCCGATGCGTCATCATAGTAACCGACGATGGGCTAAACACACAGCCCTGGGGTGCACCAGTCCACAGAACGGTGGTGCTGGAGGAAGCATCGACCAGGCAGCTCTAAGTTTACTCTGCAGTGATTTATTCATGTTTGTTCTGCAGTCTGACCCTGGAAGTGAACCAGTAATTCTGATCAACAACTAGTTGAAAGATATGAAATTTGATTTTTTTCCCCCTCAAGTCTGGATAAATTTGGGGGCGGGAATGGGAACGCTAAAAATGAGATTTCTTCTCCACATTATCTAAATGATTAAAATGTGAAAATCAGTCGATTACTTTTGCCTCATCAGTTTGACTCGGAGTGAAACGATCAACGGGAAAATGTGACCAGCTGCCGAGTTCATTGCACGCCCAATAAAAAGCCTCATTTGACATTTACTGTCCTCCTGCTCACCTGTAACGCCATGAACCGGACTCTGCCGGCTCGGCCGACATTGACCTCAGCCGGCTTTCCGTTCCGTCTGCAGTTCCTCGAGCATCAACAAGCACTGGGAGGCCGAGCTGGCGGCGCTGAAGGGGAACAACGCCAAGCTGACGGCGGCCCTGCTCGAGTCCACCGCCAACGTCAAGCAGTGGAAGCAGCAGCTGGCAGCCTATCAGGAGGAGGCGGAGCGGCTGCACAAGCGGGTACGGCTCCGCCGGCCAGGCGCTCCGGGCCGGAGTTCGCTTCAGACGGATGCTGTTTTGTCTCGCAGGTGACGGAGCTGGAGTGCGTGAGCGGCCAAACGACGGTCATCAAGTCTCAGAAGACGGAGCTGAACAGAACAATAGAGGAGCTGGAGGCGGAGCTGAGGGCCAAGGAGGAGGTAAAGACGCTCCACCTCGAGAACATGTCGGGGTTTCAAATGGGTGTTTTGAAGGGTCGGAAAGATTTTCAAAAATTTTATTTCTGTATAAAGTTCTTGAACATGCTTGAAATTCAAACTGCACAGTTTGAATTTCAAAGAAAGAAAAAACCAACAACAAACAAATAGAGCAACATAATTTTTTTTTTTTCCTTTTTCTTTTTTGGGGGGGATTTTATTGCGATTCATAGGGGGCCCCAGAAAATCTTTGGGAGCCACTGCACTAAGTGAAATTAAACTACATTTGTTTTAGGTCAGAATCAGCCAAATTAATTCTATTTGATAATAATGAAGAATATTTTTTTGACCACTTTTTTTGTATTTTGCATGCAAGAATTTAATTTGAGCTAGCAGGTCATTTATCTTAACTCCATTCATTTGGATTGTCTCAATTGAATTAGTATTTTTTTAAAATTATTCTTAATGGCTCAATCACTTATTGATCTTCTCTCACACGTTAAACGACATTTGAAAACAAAACATTTTTCTATATTTCATATTTCACTTTAGGAGCTGGAGAGGCTTAAGGCGGAGGTGGAGAGTGCCAACGAGTTTAAGTTTCAAAAAGACGCCCTGACGCAGAAACTAAAGGTGAGCAACAAACTGCATGAGAGAAACATCAGCAGTCTGCAAGAACCACAAGTGTTAGCAAATTTCAGCCAGTAGGGGGCAACATTCACGAAATCCAGCAGTCAGTCAAGGCAAATTTATAATTTTATAGGTTTCTTTTTCTTTAAATAATTTTTATCAAAACCTTGGGACAAATTTTGGACAAGTTTACAAATCCTTTTATAATAAATGAGCATAATATTTGACTTGTTTTGGGGAAAAATAAAAATGCACATCTGAAACCGAAGCATCGCTCCGGCTCCGATACGCGTCACCGATGTTTCCGTTTGGCGCCAGGAGACGGAGTCGAGGAACCGGACGCTGGAGGGGCAGCTGAGCGACCTGGAGCAGCGCCTGGACAGCAGCCAGCTGGAGCGGGACGCCTACATGAAGAGCCTGCGCTCCCTGCTGGAGCTGCTGGACAGCAAGATCTTCGAGCTGACGGAGCTGCGTGACACGCTGGCCAAGCTGGTGGAGGGCAGCTAGACGTCGTCACCAACACAACTTGAAATCTCTTTTCTCTTTCGTTTTTTCTTTGTTTTTTTGTTTTGTTTTTTTTTTTGTACACGTTAAGAGTTTACACGACTTGATGCATTAGCGGTACACAAACTTCGCCACTTCAGAGCACTCAGATGGTTTACAAACAGCCAAGCGAAGCCTTTTCTTTGCTCCACTGTGGAAAACCTTCTCGTTGTAATTTAGATTGTTTTGACCACCATGATATGCTAATCGACTGAGCTTCAGCGGAACACCGGAGCCGTCTCCTCGACTCCACGGTTACGCTTCGACGTTTTTGTTCCCCACTTGTTCACGGAAATCGGCCAAATGAGCTTCGATCCGAGACGGATTTCTTTCCCTCGCTCACCGGATGAAGAGACGAGCGCGGGAAGTTGAGGATGTCGGCCCGACTTATATTCTTCTACAATTTTCGAGCAATACACTAGAGGAGGGACTGCGAACTGTTTCCACTCTCACTTTCAGGTAACCTTCCTGCTCCTGCCGGCTGATTTGAACCAAAAGCGATTCAGGATTTTCTTCAGTCTCTTCTGTTTGTGTGTGAATCGGATCGTTTCTTTCCTTTTCTTTTTTTCTTTTCCATGCATTTTGAAGTGCAATGGTTTGAATTGGTTTTTTATTATTATTATTATTTATTACCAAGATATGTAGAATAACAAACATTGTAAAGTGTCGATTTAATTTTATTGTGCTGGTACGTGGCTGTGAAGATGGTTTCATTAGCATAAGGAAATCATGACTTATACGACCGAATTAGTTGGGTTTTTGTTTGTTTTTCTTTTTCTTTTGCCAAATACCGTTTGTTCCTGTACAGATCTGAACTCTCGCTGATGTTGCCTTGGGCACCGAGTTGTGTCAACGGTAGCTAACTGATGGTACGTTTGGGATATTTTTAATTTTTTATTTTTCCTCGTGGGATTACCTGTTGCCAAAAACGAAAGAATATGCTACAGTACGAACACCTGCAGAACACTAATTTAAGGGCTTGTTCTTGGTTCGGGTCAAATTTAGGGTGATTTTTAGCGGCGGCTTTCAACTTTAAAGGCGACGACGTGCGTCGTTGTTGATGACGAAGGCATTCGGAGAAAAAAAAAAAATTCGAGGCGGAGCGAAGACACGTGCTGATAAAACACAAATTGTAATTTTAAGTTTATATTAAAAGAAAATCTGTTGAAGACGGTGCTTTGGTCTCTTTATTTTGCACTCTGCGGAATCGTAGTAGTTCTCCAGTTCACTAAAAAAAAACAGCAAAAATCACCTTTGGTTCGTACACATGGATATATATGTAGGCTATATATATGTTGCTTTTAGTTTCATGTCAGTGTTGGTCCTCCATAGTTACATCCCAAACAAGATGTTAAAAAAAAGAACAGGGTCAACATGAACTTCCACATGTATAAAGCTTCATAGATCAGTTATTGCTTGAACAGTCTCTCTCAAATGCTTAAATAAAAATGAAAGAACTTTTTTCAAGACACACTTTTTGGGTGCTTTTAATATGAAAAGAAAAATAAAGATTTCTTTTTTTTTTGTTTTGGTTATGGAAAAGCAGAGAGAGGAATGGCGTGACGGACATCGTCAGGTACGTTTAAAAACATCTTCAAAATATGACGCTTCAATAAATACTTCAATACATTTAGGCATGTGGATACATTTCTCATGATTTACATTTGTTTACAGTATAAATCATAAAATGACTTTTTTTTCCCCTTCTCCGATCTTCACTTATTGCACATACTTTGTGATGGGTTTGCCCTCCTCGAGCCAGTCTTGTGCAAAAGTTGCTAAAACTGGACGCCAGTCTAACAACAACAACAAAAAAGTATCAAGTTGTATTCTTGGTTGCTTTTCCCCAATAAACTGGAAAACACAAACCAGTTAGCTGTGAGAAACTGCATGCAAATGAATCACGGCGGCTTCGACGCCCAGATTACTCGTGATGCCACAGTTAGCTTAGCATATGCTAACTGTAAACCGATGTAAACAGTGCGCTCCGTTTGTGCTGTAGAAGGAGATTCAAAAAGCTGGAGGAAGCCAACGCTAAGCTAACTTTAAGCTAATGTTAAGCTAACATTAAGCTAATGTTAAGCTAACATAAAGCTAACGCTAAGATAAAACTAGAGAAGAGAAATGCTGGTTTTCAGTTCTCGGTGCTGGTCAACACACGCTCACACACACACTTTGATGCATTAAAGCGACATCTTTGTAGTGGGAACACGTTCATGTAAAAACACGACCTGAAACACAACTGAAGCTCTCTGGTCTGTTGGGAAGTTCAATTAGTTATCATTTTCTTCTTTTGTTTGTTTTTCTCTTGTTTTCAGTTGTGCTTTACTTTTCAATTCTAACCAAAAGTGAAACTGTAAAATCGGCGTTCAACAAATATTAAAATAAAAAACAATGCAGCAAACAACCCTGAAATTTATCTAGGAGGAAAAAAGAAAATGTATCTTGCAATTAAGCCACAGTACTTGGTGCATAATTTGTCAAAGAAACTTATTTTCAGTATATTAAAAAAAACATTTAAAAACGTTAAATAATAATCATAAAAAACTAAAATAATCACTCACGCACCAAACGTTAACACAAAGTCCAAAGTCACGCAGTAAACTAAAAAAAAAAAAAATAATAATAAAAAAAAAAGGCAAAAAAGAAAAATCATCTATTGGAAACACCCCATGCTGTAATGTGAGGAGATGCCACCAGGGGGCAGTGAAGTCCCAATGAACCTGACATCAAATCAAAATGGGGGAGAAAAACCCCCCATTTAATCTAATCCCATTTTAACTGCGTGAACTACCTTTTATCCGCTTCCTAAATTGTTTCGTCTGATTCTCAGTTTTTTCCCAGTGAAGCTAATCAACTCACAGCTGAGATTATGAGCAAACCGAGCCGTAAATCTGACATTTTATCGCCACACCATCAAAAAACGCCTCCATGTGACTCGACTGTTGAAATGGAGGCAACAAAAACAACTTTCATCAAAAATACTGAGCCGGCATGAACAGCGTCTGTGCTCGGCAGACCGCCTTACCGAGGCATACCGCAGATTTAGAAAGTTGCATTCCTACATGCTGCACACTGCTAATCAGCTGGCTGATAGGAGACGACAGGACTGATGTCCATTTGTTGAACCTGTGTTAGCGCCAAACGCCGGGTTTCCCCAAGAAAACTCGGCAAAACTACGGCGGTTCGTCGACGGCTCGCCATGTTTTTCCATGTTGAAAAATGTGAGAAGTGACAAAAATTCAGAGAAGCACAAGCAGGCATCATAAGTTTGAAACACTGCGTGAGGTGCAACTCAACGGGTCCACTATAAACGTAGCTCAATCGGTCTTTTCTATTGGAAAAAAACAAAAACAAATGACACTCAGCCTGGTGGGTTGGCTAATGAAGCCTGGTGGCCCGCCAGGCTTAAAATGGACTGGGGAACAACAAATCCAGTTTAAAGTGAAATCGTCTATACGTTGTACTTTTCAGCCTCAGTAAAAATAACTCTTGCTTCCCTATTTTGATGAAAAGTAAAATGTTCAGCCTGATTGTGAGGGCAAAACACAAAGAAACCAACAGAATTTAAAAAGCAAAACAAATCAAAGGTTAATAAAACACGTTTTTTTTCACGACAGGAATTGATTTTTGTCTTAGATGAACATGATTTGATTTCCTACCTTCTCTAACGGAGCCTGTAGTTTTCTCTTGCCAGTGCGGCTCACCGCTCCTTTCAGTGACCAGGGACAGTCCTGAGAGATTTGCAGGTGCAGATAGTTGCTGTGAAGTAAAGTTCAAAGGTGCGACAGAGTTTGTGCCTCTGGTAGCAGAAGGGAGCAAAACGTTTCCTCCTTCAAACAAACCCATCACAAGGAGCTACAGTACGACTCGGATGTAACAGGAGGTCGGAGGTCTGTGCCCTCCCCAAAACTGCAACAGCCACACCTTAAAAACAATAAGTCTTTACAAACACAAGTATGGAATAACAAACAAACAAACCCCCCCCCCCCAAAAAAGCAACTTTTTTTGTTGTTCTAGTTGCACCGAGGCGCCTTCATGTAACTCAGGCTTGTCTGTTTCATGATCCTCATTTTCTCTTTGTTTTGGCCGCATAGAATAAAAAAAAACAAAAAACAAAAAAAACAAACAGAGTCCATCATTTAAGCCTCTATTAGTTTTCCCAGTCAGTGCAAGGCAGGCCTTCGTCCTCGGACTCGGACTCCGGCGAGGCCTCCTTGATTCTCCTCAGGGCCTCGTGGATGCTGCGGGTCAGGGCGTCGGCGGAGTGCAGGAAGCTCTTGGGGTGGCGCTGTTGCTCCGGCCGGGCGCGCACCTTCTTCAGACGCACGCCCTGCCGGATCTGAGCCAGGATGTTGTTGCTGTCGTCGTCCGGGTCGGGGCCGAGGACGCGCAGCTCGGCCTTCCTCAGGTGGAAGCTGCCGCGCTTCAGCGAGGCCAGCACCTCGTCCATCGGCGAGCTCGCTGCGGAGACGTTTTGAGCATCAATTGGGCTCAAACGTTAAGAGGAGCCCACTTGATGAAGTGAAACTGGAAAACTACAACGTGCAACGACCGAATACGTGGAGCTTCACTGCCTTTAGTCTAAATCTTTAGGTCTGTTCTTTCTTTTTTTTGAGGTCGAGACTAAGTCGTTTTGCAAAACTAAAGAAATCGGGAATTTTGTTAGCAATAAAACTATAACTTTGACATCAGCATCCAGAACTTTGCGTAATTGCACATCTGTAGCAATGTTTTAACGCGTTTCACCAGCACAAACTTCATAATAAGGTAGTTCATGCAGCCACCGCTGTAGCAGAGAGCACGGCCTGCTGAAGGCTTAGGCCAGATAAGGCCTCCAAGCCACCAGGGGGCACTCTAATAAATCCAGGATTTTTAAAAAAAAGATCTAAAATCCAATGTTTAGATATTCTGGCTTGATTAAAATTTTGAATCGAGTTTATTTCAGTGTTTGTAACCAAGTATCTGCATTCCAATCCAAAACCACATACCGACAAAACAAGTTACAATTGCAATTCAAAAATCTTTTTAAATGACTGATTAATTGCACAGTAATTAATTAATAGAAATGAGCACTAAGTTTCCAGCGCTAATTTCTATACAATTTGATTTAATTTTATGTAAAAGTATTTTACATTTTCAATTTAAGACTTAAAACTATTTGTGAGTTTAGTTTGTAAAAGTGGGGCCCAGGTAGATGGAGATCTTTGGTTTGGGGTCATAACCCTGAGGTCAAGAGAAGTTTACTCCCCCACACTACTGAAGTGGGTCGCTAATGATAGTTTTCCTCACCTTTCCTCCACTGTGAGGAGTCCAGCGATGCCGTCTTCCTCAGCTTCTTCCTGGCGGTCAGCAGCTGGCTGCTGTCGAAGAATCGCGGGGAAAACGGAGCCAGCGGCAGCGAGGCGCATTCAGACTCGCACTTTAGCGTCTTGGTCGGGCTGCTCGCTTGGCTCTCGGCGGGAGGAAGTGATTGAGGAGGTGGGGGAGGAGGCAGAGGAGGAGGCGGAGGAGGAGGCGGAGGCGCGGCAGGCGGCCCCACCGAGAGCAGGGACGGCGACGACGGGATCGGAGGCAGCGAGAGAAATGGAGGCGCCGCCTCCGCGCTTTGGAGGTCGATGGAGGGCAGCGAGGCGCCTTCGCAGCTGCAGACGTCAGCCGGGGGCGGAGCCGAGAGCTCCGGGAGGTCGGAGATGGAGTCGGTCTGGACGCTGACCGCCTGGGTGCTGGGCTGCTGCGCCGCTCGCCTCCGGCCGGGAGTCTGGGCGAGGCGCAGGCGACTGGACCGGAGGGTCACCTGACCCGGATAACGCTGCGTCAGAGACGGGAAAACAATTCACTCGTCTCCACAGGACGCAACAAAAAACATCATGAAGGATCAGTATTACGCGTTTTCCAAGCACATAATGCTATTTTATAGCATAAGCGAGTAAATGTGTTAACTTCATTAAAAATGAAAATGAAATAAAAATGATACATATATGAAATATGACTTAAAAGGAACTTGATTTTCTAATTTAACGCCTTGAAATTGGGCCTCTGTCTCTTTACTAGCGAGGAGGAGCTGCGCCGCAGCGAGGCGCTCCGCCTCTGGGCCTAGCTCTGAGGCGGAGGTAGGCCCACCCCGGCGTGTTGCACAGCTGAACGGTTGCCACGGGAGATTAGAGGATTTCTCAAGCACCCGTGAGCCAATCAAATCAACACTCCAGGTGTGTTTCTGATGAGGGAACAACATCCCAACGTGACGTGAATTCAGAAAGGACAGATCTGACAGAATCCTTTAGATTCTCGCCTCTAACGCAGCCATTAGAAAACAAAGAGCGAAGAAAGAGTGACGGCGAAATCTTCACCTGTTTGAGGCTGCGAAGTCTGTCCAGAGTCCTCTGCCTTTCCTGACTCACAGTTACGTTTCTCTTTGCTTCGTCGTCTTCTGCAGCTTCTCCTCCCTTTAAAGAAAATAACAAACAGCAACGAAAAAAGCAGAGTTTAGATCCGCCTGTGCGACTGGTCCAAGTGGCGACGAGCCGGGTTCATTTAACGTTCTGCACAATATATTGCAAAAGTATAATTAGCGCTTACAAATAATACAATGTTCTTAGTATTATTAGTATTGTTGCGGCAATGATAAATATGTTAAACTAAAGGTTTAACGCGTCACTTTTAGGAAACTGTACAGCTGTGACTGAAGGCCACAGCATTCACTGCCCTGACAAACATTCCCATGATGCTCTTCTCTTACAGAGATGTGACTTATATCAGTAAACTGCAAACGATTTCATTTCGTCATATTTTTGAATGCACTGATATTTCTTCATGCTCTAGTTGAACAGTGGGGAAAACATCAAGAATAACATTTCTGATCATACGGTCAACTGTTGTTGGGTTTGTTTTAAGCGTAAATTAAAATTTATTGAGACGATAAATCAGAATCCTTGTGATAAGAAATTTCTCATGATAAAAATGATGAGTTAAATGAAGAAGCGAAACAGTGTTGAAAGCTAATAAACATCTTTCTATCTCTGGGTTTTCTTCCGTGTTGATTTATGAGCGGAGCGGCTGAGAAGGCTATCGGTTCAAATCCCAGTTTGGAAAGAAAAAAAAACAAAACACCTCACGGCGAATGCTAATGCATTGCTACAGCAATGGGCAGCAAAATGACCGGATCTAACCTGCCGCAGTACCTGCAGAGAGTTGAAGTCGATGTCGTGTCCTTGGCGCTGCTGGGTTTTCTGGTTGTGATTGAAGATGCAGATTTCCTAAGGAAGAAAAGCAAGAAAAATGACACAGGCGAAGCTTCAAATAACGAGAGACACTTGGCGGCATTTGAAGGCGCGCGCTGATCTGACCTTCTTGTTTTTGAGGTAGACTTTCTTGGCAGTGATGCGGCCCCTCCGGGCCTCCAGTTGCCGTGTCCTCTGCTGGAGGACGCAGAGTTCGTCGTCTCTGAGGGGCGACGGAGGGGATGCGGGCTCCTCTTTGGCCTTCATGGCGTCGGGGCTCTCGAAGGCGTCGTAGTAGACCACCTCATCCTGTCGCTCTGGGAGGAAAACCAGGAGAGGGTTTATTTAGACGAATAAACAGCTTTGTGCATTAAATCAGGGGACTATCTAGGAAACACGAGGAAATAATCAGCAAGAGCCATTGAGTTTTAACAAGGTTTGACAGAATGTATCAAAATTATCTTGTAAGATTAAGGAGTGATGTTCCCAAATTGTACCACATTTTCACTTAAATGTATTACAGCAGTCGTGATTAAAATGCTTGATAAAGTGAATTAGAACAAAAACAAGTACTTCATTTTAATTTAAAGCGGCATTTTCATGTATTTTCCAGCCACAGAGTGTCATTTCATAGCAAAATCAAGTTACCATGTTATCTCCAGTTCTTATAAAAATGCTGCATATATCAAATGTGGCTTAAAATAAATTTGACTTTGATATTTAGCATCTTGAATTTGGGCCTGTGTCTCTTTAAAAACTTCTGCTCTTGATGAAAAGACTTCAAATTTCTGGCAGTCGTGCGACAAACTGAGAAAAAAAAGTTCATACACGTCTGGAAAGCGTCATAGCAACACAAAAAAGGTTATTTTTAGGGACAGGATTCAACATTTGGAGAAAGCTTTTTCCTTAGCTTACTTGTGAACACGCATTGCTTATCCGACAGAAACGGCACCACGCAGACGCTCACCCATCATCTGCCTGCGCAGACTCTGCAGCTGCGCGGTCAGCAGCAGCTCCTCGCAGCGCAGCACCTCGGCCTGAATGTCATACAGCTGCAGCTGCAGCTCGTAGTACAGCGCCTCCAGCTGGTCCAGACGCATCATTGCATCCTCCCCACCCTGCAGACACTGCATCTGCAAAAAGCACAGCCTGGGCGTTACGTCACGTCCTCCCGGGCCCCGAGGGCACAGACATGCAGACTGGCTGATTTCCCCCAAAAATATAAAGCGTGAGCTTTTTGCTTCTAACGCGAAGCGGATGGAGTGGAAACCCGAAGCGGATTCTGGTTTGGTAGCGTTGGGACTCCTGAGATGAGATGCAGAGCGCAGCTTTACATGAAAAACAAACGTTTGACCCGATTGTCATTCCCAGTGAGTCATTTCCACTGTTGCACAGCAGGATGTTGCTCCCTCCATCACAACATGCCAGAGCCATGAGATCATCGCTCCGGGTCCATTATCTTGCTTATTTTCCCTCCATCCTTTAACGCACAAGTCTTGGTTTTTGGAAAAGCACCAACCTATGAAAGTAAAAACACGTTGTCTGCATTAACTTTCCCTTTTCTTCACCGCGTCGCCCCGCTTTACCTCCTCCTTCAAGCCGTGCTTCTTCTGTTCCAGGCAGATTTCTTTGGCCCTCATGAGCTGCAGGGTTTCCTTGGAAACGGCGTACTGCAGCCGCTCCATGCGCTCGATTGCCGTGGCCCACGCCGACTTTCCGAACTTCCTCTGGTCGGCGCGCATCCGCTCATACAGAGCTGCGGACATGCAGGAGGGCACACAGCATTGGTGAAAACACGAGGCAGTTGAATCTAACAGATGCATCGGCACATTTTAGTTGCACTCAAGTTTAAAAAGTACTTTGATCAAATTTCAATAAAAATCCCTTTCGTAGGCAGAGCAGGAAAAAGAACTGAATTGCTTCCTATAGGATGTTATCATTTACATCTGGAAAAGTAACTCGGAAAAACCGTTCAAGAAAAACTCAAAACCACTTGTATTCTTCTTTTTCCTCGCTCTCTGTGTCAGCTATGCTGCGCACAGACTTGTTGCCACAGCAACTGACCAACAACAGCTCCACTGGAGTATCAGTAACACCAAAAAAACAAGCAAACATTTCCCACACAAAGAACAGAACATTCAGTCTGTTACATTTCTATGTCAACAGGCGTGACGCTTATTTTGAGATGATTAAAAAGTGATGGTCTGAACACAGCGGTTGGTTGGTTAGCTAATTTAAACACCTGTTCTATTAATCTGTGAGAGTTGGTGTGGCTTCCTTTCTTATTCTCTATTTTTGCTGGACCAAAACGCACCAAATTCTGCAGCACTTCTACATGTCACGGTTGTCAAAGTCAAGCTAGCACAACTGACCTACCTCAAGCTATCTTGCTCAGTTTTCATTAAAACTATTCATCGACCTTTTCTAGTTGTGATTGTTTAGAGTGTTTTGAGAATTGGCAGCAAAGCCATGAATCATTTTTTCTTTAATATATCACACATACGTTTAAGATTTAGCAGGTTGTATTGACAACTTGACAGCTAAAACCAATGTCAGTCATCGTCAGTAGCAAAACACTGCTAACCCAGGTTAGCAGAATGAAGATGGAGTGAAGGCTCTAGCGCACGTCACGCTGCAACGTGTCTATAAACGACCTACATACACTCAAATGTTAAAACGCCAAAGTGAACGGAGCGTTTGACATTTTCCCACGGATAGAGGAAATGCCTCTCGTCTCCGTTTACCTTTCTGAGCTCGGGTTGTGGTTTCAAAGAACTTCACAGTCAGGTCTTGAATGGCAAGCACGGCAGCCTGAGCCTTCTTCTGCCACTCCTCATCCTCTTTCCTCAGGCTCTCCACGCGGCGAGGGCCGAGTCGTTCCGTCTCCAGGCAGATCTGATGAGAGAGACAGAGAGAGAGAGAGGCAGTTCTGGATTAATATTAGTTCAAACAAATCTCAACCAGCTCTCTTTCATCCCCATCACACTGTGTACAGTAGAGTAAACTTTAATGTATTTTATCGGGACAGGCTAACAACATGGCACATAACTGTTAAGCTGAGGACAACAATAAATGGGTTTCAGCCTGTTTATGACTGAATGAGGTTCATTTGAATTTGTTGTTTTTTTTAATATCTTTCAATTGAAACAAGCTGGTGTTTTGTACGGTGGACGCTGTGCTGGGAGTAATGTGCACATTGAGTTTTCTTTGAGCGCCGTTTGTCCAGCCTTTATGATGCTACTAATTTGTCCACAAATGTCCTCTAATAAACATCTGGGGCCTTCGCAGAGAGGCTCAAAGGGTGTGAATACTTCGACAAGGCACAATTTTTCCTTCCACGGCCTCACAATATCTCGTAAAAAAAAAAAAAAAAAAAATCCCACCAATGGTTCTGTAATGCTCTCGGCCTGCAGCAGAGGGTGGTGAAGGGTATGGTTTTCAGCGTTTATAGTGACAGTAACCCAGCTCCCCACTAGTCAAATGTTTAAAAACACTGCACAGCTCTGAAAGTTGTAACACTTTAGCCACTCATCCTAAATCATGAGTGTAAAAAAAGAAAAAAAGAAGAAGCGAGATGAGTGGGAAAGGCTTGCCGAGTGTGAGACGTTGCTCCGGGTGCAAGCGAGAAAACATAACCAGAACGATGACATGATGGGCAGCGTGTGGAACAAAATGTACACATCCAATAAAGCAGACTCCCTTCCAGGGCCTCTCGGCACATGCAGCTGGACAGTAACGTCTCGATGTAAAACAGATGCGTGCGCAGGAGCTCCAAAATAAACACCACTACAATAATCGGCAATAAAAGGACTCGAAAGCACCCTTGTGTGTGATCGACGGCTTTGGTCGCTGGCTGAGCGCTTTGTGTTCCTGGGGAACCGTGCGCGAGAGGCACGCGCACAGGGAGCGGTTTTGAGGTGAAGCAGAGAGCATGAATGGGGGCGGGGCGGATTACATCAGCAACCATTTAAAAAAAAAAGAAAAGAAAAAACAATTATAATCTAGTCAAGAAAAAGCTGAGTGCATTACATCAGTGTTTGGGCATTGCGAGTTGGACAGCACACGGTGTGAATGGCACAACCCGCTTCCATCTTCCATCCTGCTCGCTTTGACCCCTTTGACCCCAGAGGCAGAACGAACCGGTGATACATGTCCCCACATTAAAGCTGCCTCGTGATTTGGAGTCTGCTGAACTGGTTTTTATGCAAAGCAGGAGGCTCCGACGCAGACCGGCAGAAGTCGGCGTTCCCTCCTTATAAACACAGCGGCGGCGGGTCTCGACACCCCGGCAACAACGGGCCGCAGGAGACTCAACGCAGATGTGTCAAACTGTCTTTAAAAAGAGGTGACACCACCTCCCATGATGGAGTGCTGGGATTACGACATGCGTGCTGTCATGGTGGTCCCAATCTCATTTGGTTAAAACAGGAAGGAGGAGATGCACACACACACACACACACACACACACACACACACACACACACACACACACACACACACACACACACACACACACGGGCGTGTTTATCCAGCAGTTGGAACTTCTTGAAGGTGGAAAAGAGGAGACTGTAGTTTGCTCAGCTGTTTTAGAGCATTTCACATGAATGAACATAAAAGCTTTTGGACTTGGACCTAAAATAAAATGTTCTTTAAAACTTAATAAAGACGAACAAAGAGAATAAATGCCTCAGAAGAAGATCCTGGTGGTTTCACGTGGTTCCAAACTGGATTTCGTTTGGTAATGAGCACCAGAATGTGGCGCTCATGGGACCTGAGACATTCCTGATTGGTTTCAACCCAACAATAGATTAATAACGACAGCTGCTGTAATCAGGGAGACAATTTACTTCAATCCAGGGCACAGAACTAATTAATTTGAATATTACGCTATGTGACATTTTTGAATTGGGGTCAAATTTGCTTTACAGATGAAGGCGAAGCCGGCAGGTGGGATCGGGGACCAGCGGGGCAACCGTTGCAGTGTGACAAAGCGGGCTGTGTGAAGCGGTAATTGGAGCCCAACTGCGGCGCGATCCGCCTCAGACGCATTGGGAGTATCGCCACATTTCTAATTCATGGCCACCCTCTGACCTTCCAGACAACAGGACACCCACAGCGCGCAGGTTCGTCCTGCAGGTTACCACGGTTCACTTGACACTCATCAGGAGATCTTCCATTCAAATGTGCAGCTTTTCTTTCATTCACAGATAGGAATATAACCGCTTCCGACTTTGTCATGTCATAACCACAACCACAAGGATTGCATTCGGTTCCCAAGAATTAATACTCTGCAAAACCCCTTTTTGCTCAGATCTGAACTGTCTAGAAATGCACAATAACTGTGTTTTCATAAAATTGCACAAACTGGAATTACAAAGAATTTAATTTGCTGAATCGAAATATTCCAATTTGAAATAAATAAATAAAGTTTTCCACTAAAAAGGTTTCTGTGATAGTACGAGATTTTTTGGGGGGACTTTATCAAAAAATAAATCTATTTTGCAAAACTGCAATAAAATCACTTCTTTTGTATAACACGAGTCATGATCAACGACTGGACTTTACTTCTGGCAGAAAAGACGACAGAAGACAACAGGAAGTGGCAGGACAGTGACACTGGATACATCTGAATAAACACGCAGCATCAAATGTTTTCATGTGTGATTTTAATTTAGTTTTTCATTTGATGGAGTCGCAAAATTGTATTTTCTGACATTAGCAGACTATTGAATAATGTAACCTGACACATAGCTACGTCAGGTCTTGCTGCAGATTTTTGAATTAGATTTTGGTCTGGATTTTGACTGGGCTTGCTGTTGTCTTGTCGTCCCTCCACTTCTAAGCTTCTTTGCCTGCTAAAGAAAAGCATCCTGATAAACCGGATGAGTTCCCTGGTTTTCGGAGCTCAGAAATTGGCTAATTCCACTACGTTAAGAGACTTCTCTCTTAAAAAAATGCAATCAGCAGGTCAGGATTTGTGTAAAACCAGAGAACTTCGATTGGTGCATCTCTAATCCACAAAACCAGTTACAAAACTTCAAGGCCCAGACCAGACAGAAGAGATACTCGGCATCAACGGCTCATTCTTTCAGCTTAGCTTGCAATCCGAAGCACTGTTTTTACAACAGTCTCACACATCCCCTCCAGTATTTACATTCACACCAACAAAGGAGGTCAGGCGAGGCTGCCGCTCTAGTTAGAAACCGATCCCCGACTGCTCTTTCAGCAGCAACGCCGAGCACAATGCAAACTGCATGTAAATCAAAATGTGTACCAATTTCCAAACTCCTTCCTTTTCCCTCATGAGTTAAGGATGGAGAGGGGGCGGGGCGAAACTACGACAGAAATTTGTTTGCATACAGCTTTGTTTTTAGTCGTTGGATCGCCCTGAGGGAAGCAGGTGGCAGAGCTGGGGGGAAAAAAACACACACAAAAACTTTGGCATCCAGCACATTTTCCATCTATGAAAACAAAAACGGGTGAAGAAGAGATCCTGAAAATAGAGAGAGAAAAATTCCTTGAATCGTGTTATGTGTTTTATTTATTTATTTAACTCTTATTTTAGTAATGTAGCCTAGAACTAATCACTTAAGATAAAAAGATAAAAAATAGCCTACATGTGTGTTAAACCTCATTAACTGATTAAACTACAGCTTTTTCATCGTTAGCCAATCAGAGGCGTGCTCTTAATTATCAATTAAAGTACTAAGAAGAGAGTTCTGACAACAGGATGAACCCATTCAACTCCGTAGAGCTGATATTAATAAACACAGTTCCACACAGATCAACACTCTGACTCACTGCTGAGCTTGAAATACTTTCTCCAGCTCTAAAGGAAAAGCAAGATGACATCAAACCATTTCTTAAACTGTAGTTGGTCTTCTTAGTGAATTCACTGACGAGAAAAGGCGAAATTTAAAACAGATTTCTGTTCTACGGACATTTTGCATTTTGAGAGAGACTGTAAATTCTTTATTTAGATCAGGATCCACCCCAGAACCTAAATACCATCATAATAGAGGGTCATAAACACACCCACAAACACACAGTTGTTTGAGTTGGTTGGTGAGGCCATGCGGGATCAGCATGCTGAGTAAGGAATGCAGTTTAGGGAAGGAGAAGCACTCTTCATAGGGGGCGCACCGATTGCAGTTTTCTGGCCGATCGCGATCTTTAAAAAGCCTGACCTGGTGATACCCGTTTTTTTTTTTTTTTTTTTTTTTTTTTTACTAACTGACAGTGTCAGGTGTTATAAGGTCACAATGCACGTTCGATGCTTCAATCTTATTTTATTGAAAAGCACCGAAGAATACCTGTGAAACAATCCAAGCTCGTTTTAACCGAATGAGGCGGCGCTCTCAAATATACGTGAAAAATTTTGCGCATTGCTGTCCATGCTACTAAATTAACAACAACAAAAATTTCCTTTAATTATTTAATTTTTTATATTATGAAGGGGCTCTATTATGTCACAAAGTGGCATTTTAAAGCACAATCAAGTAACTATGTTCCCTTAAGATGTTATAGAAAACAAGTAGAAAAACGGATTTTGGTCAAATGTGACTTTAAAGAAAAATGACATTGTAAAAATAAGGCCTTGAAATTGGACTTCTGTCTCTTTAAGAAACTCCTGCTCTTTCTGAAGCTCCACCTTCAGAAAGTCATCACAATATGGCTCCTTTATTAAAACTTTAACAACGTATTTACCAGCATTTCAGAGAAGCAGCTCCTACAATGAGCTCAGCTGATGCCTAGTTCTAATTGTTTGCTAATTGCTGCTGGCTAGTCTTAAGGAGCTGAGTGGAGGAGTCTCGCTCTGTGAGGTGGAAGCTCTGAAGTTTGGAGACTGCAGATCAGAGGAGCAGCTTCATCCAGGAAGGCGGCCCTAGCTCCCCCCTCCCCCAATGGTTGCCATGGGAGATTAAAGCATTTCACAAACACGCATGAAATAATTAAAGCAACACTCCGGGTATGTTTTGTTGAGGGAATAACTTTATAACATGATGCAAAGCTAAAGAAAAAAAGAGGAAATTTTATGGATCACTGCTCATTTACAGACAAACTAACTAGTCTCTTACCAAAACTAAATTGCACAGGAGTATTTTCACAAGGTTTGAGGTACATTGAGAAAAAACTAACAAAACAATTTAAACCACCAACAAAGACTCCCGAGTTTTAGGTTTCTCTGTAGTGCCAAAATAAAAATATACCCATACACAGCATCTTTTTGGCTATTTTAATATAAAATCTAAAAAAAAAAAATTGCATCAGCTTACAGGACAAAGGCTTCATTTATGATTACCACGTCCTAAATGACCAAGAATCCATACTGCTTGAATTGAAGCTTGAACTGTCTCAGTTAAAAGTCTCTTGAAAACTTTCTAGTGAATGGACTGGCCATAGTGAGCGGTTTTCTAGTCACACCGGCCACTTTAGGGTAGAGTCCGTAAAGTAGATGTGTTAAATTTTAACACAAGACTGCAAGTCTCCACTGGACTTGAGAAAAGGACTCCTTCCATCTGGAGCTGACCATAGTGGCTATAGCAGCCAACTTAATGAGCTAAGGGTTGTTGGCAGCCATAGTGAGAAGTTGTGAAAGCCTAAACATTGACATAAAGCTGAGGCAGCAGAAAAAACATTATTTGTCTTCAAAAAGCACATTCCCTCGTATGCTATGTATGTGAATTATGCATCAGTAAGTTTCCCAAAGCAGGAAATCATCTCTTTGTGTAGTTGGAATAGAATATCTGGACCTAATGATGAGCGATGGTAGAGCGCATCATCACAGATATAAAGTCCTGACATTGGCTCCCTGTAGCTCAGAGAATAGACTTTAAAATATGTTTGTGAGTTTTTAAATCATTTAACGACATTGCACCGAAATACATTAAAGATCTGTTGTTGTATCAACATGACCGACCACTCTGGTGTTCTGGTTCTAGTCCACTCTGCATCCCCAGAACCAAACATAGACAAGCAACCAGAAAACAGCTGAAACACAACTCCTTTAATCCGACGCTCAGGAGGAGCGTGGCAAATGCCACGGTTGGACAGCGGGGAAACAGGTTGGGAGGGAGATTGTCCTGTTAGACCGTCAGTTCCCAGAACCACGCAAAAAAAAAAAAAGAAAGCTTATAAAAGCACACATATGGTCAGTGTGACCTCTTTGGACCACAGAGTAAAAAACTCACGGGGTCCAAATGGCCACATTTCTTAAGACCGTGGGAAAGTTAAAGTAAAGGCTAAAACCCACCTGTTTAGAGTTACGTTCGAATAGTAGTGAGTGAAACATTGATTAACATATTTGATGTGCATCGATGGTTTTAAATTTAATGTTTATTGCTTGTTTAACAATGGATGACTATTGGGTGTTTTTTTTGCTATAGACCTACTTTCCCTGTTGCTATACAAATAAATTTGAACTGAAACCGAATGGAATGGGAAAAAGTATGCTTTTGTTCTTCTGTCGCTTATTTGAGAGATACTAATACGTAAAGTTCAAAATTAAATTCAGCACAGATCAGTTTTGCAGCTGTTTAACAATTGTCCAGAAATATGGCGTTGACCTACTAACCAATAGGACAGGTTTTATCAAGGATCACCTCTGAAGTTTACTAGATTCTCTTTTCAAGCCTCTGTTGAAGAAAGGCAACAACGAGAGTAGAGAAAGAGTGCTGAGGCTGCAGAATTACAGAGTGGTTTAGTGGCCGCTGTAATAATACTTAGACTGGTGGTTAATCTGCTCTAGGCAAGGGGGGAAAAAGCCTCTCTAGCTGATCCTCTACCCTCCATCCTGCCATCGTCTACATCATCACCACGGCAGCTTCATAAGCCTCAGCATGTACCAGTAATGTGATGGCAGTGGGCTTATGAGTGGATGCTAACTGGAGGAGGGTCGCCTTGCTCTAACCAAAACCACAGAACCCCGTTTTTTTTGCCATGTGGGTTAGGGTTAGTGGTCCACCGATTTATGAAGGTCCGTCTGACGGGAGGCAAATTGTCCTCAAGGGCAAGTGAGTAATCCGGCTACACGGAGGTCTAAACCTGCTTAAAACAAGCTCTAAAAACAGATGGGCATTTGTTTTCGTGTGCCTGTGTGCAGAACTACCTTAATTTGCTGCCGCCGCAGCGTTGCCACTTCCCTGATATCCCTGAAGGGCTGCAGCAGGTAGTGGTACAGCTGAGTCGTCGCCTCGAGCAGCTCGCCGTACGCCTCGTCCTCCTCGGGGTACACCTGCAGCAGCTCCACCATGCTGTCCATGGCCTTGTGCTTGTCCAACACCTGGGGCAAAGCACACAGGGCGGAGGCTTGGAAAGTGGTTCTCTTGGTCATGTTCTCAAGCTGATGCCTCACACCAAAGTCAGAGCAACAAGTTATGCAAGCAGGCTTAAAATAAGTCTTTTTTTTAAAGTTTACAATCAAGTTCCGACAATGGAGTATAAGGGTTACACTAAGGAAAACGAAATAATTACAAAAATAGGCAAAATTACAAGAATAAAGTCATAGCATTATAAAAAAACAACAACATCATTACAAGAATAAAGTCGTACGGGAATAATAAGAATAAAGCCATTATGATGTAAGAAAAGTAATATTTCAAGAATAAAGTCATAAGAAGACTTTATTCCCATAATACTATGACTTCATTGCCATCATTTCAACTTTATCACTGCGTCATTATTCCTGTACGACTTTATTCTCATAATGTTTTCTACAGTCGTAGAATACATAGCTGACTTTATTCTTTATTTTTGTCATCATCAAATGTTTTTCCTGTTATTTTTTGTTCAGACACAAGAGTACGGACAATGTGCCTTTATTTATACGTGTGCTCAATAAGGTTTGCTTAAACAACAGTTTTTTCATATTCCTTCGATGTAGAACGTGAAGCTGAAGTCCACGTTTGGAGGAAAGTGTAAATTTCTCACTCGCCTGCTTCATATACAAGGGGTTTACACATGAACCAGGACCACTAATTACTACACATTCTGGACTATTATTCCCCTAGATTTCATTTGGCCACGTTCCCAAACCAGACATTTTCTGAACTATATATAGTGCTGAAACTCGCTGCCCTCTTAGTGATCATCTGAGCTGCATTAGTGGCTGTAGGACAAACATGTTTACTCAGCCTTTACTCTGATTAATACACTGCCATGTAAACTGCATTTCTTGATTACTGTAACTGAGGTCATTACTTCAGACTCACTTGATAACATTAATAATTAATAACGTGTCACATGATGGTTTCTACATCGTCCTGCAACGCAGGCCGTAGTTTCAGGGTTCAATGTGTGCTAACACTTCATTACCTTTAATAAAGATGTTTTTTCTCTTACCCGGCAGAGTTTAATTTAACCATAGTAGACTACTAACTTAAAGGTTTGTAGGATTTGTAAGCAGGAAAGTGGAGTTTTCCAATATGATCTTTTTACAAGTCGTTTTGTAAATTACTTGTAAACATAAAGCAGTTTCTTGAAATGGTTTCGTTCCACAAACAAATACTGAAAATTATCCAAAACATTATTGTATTGCACGTGGCAAACTGATGGATTAAACGAGCCAAAGACAACAAAACGTGGAGCATAAAGCTTGCTTGCATGCTTTAGCTGCAGTTAAAAGGTCGATTGCGATCCACTGTCACATGACCAAGTCCCTCCCTCTCCTGAAACACGAACACCAAAAAAATGGACGTAAACATTTGTTATTAATATCAACCCAGCTCTACTTATCGGGCCCATACCGATACGTTAAAAAATTATGAACATCAGTTAGTACCGATGTAGATGCAGACATACCATGCTTCCCTAATCAAACCACCTTTCCATTTCAGAGAAAACAAACTGATTTGTGATCAAACTCTATTAGAGTTGCGTTCCAACCTTATAGCTGAGGAATTAGATTAAAGCTGTAGTATGCAGCAGGGTGGGCATGAAAGTGATTGACAACACTAAGACCCTCCTCCTGGCTCTGACTGGCCGTTTCTGACCGAGTATTTTAGCAATTAGTTTCATGTTACAGGAATAATCATTTGAACAAATCTATATATATATATAAAAACTTTTTTATAAAAGTTTAATACTGTAGCTTTAAGTTACCGTAGTTAAAAGCATCAATTTTTGACAAGTTATGTGTTCATAGGGTTGTTTACCTTACTTTGTTCTAAGTTCTTTGGAGCTTGTATTTTTCTACCCACTTTAATTCACTATTTTATGACAGATAAACTCTAACCCTATTTTTTTTATTTACCATTTAAAACTTAATTTTAAATTGGCTCCAGTTTGAACTAAATGCAGTCTGAAACATTGGCTACCTCAAAGCTCAAGGCAAGGAGGAAAAAAAAAATAATCAAAACCTCTCAACAAGCACAAAGACTCAGCCTGGGAGGATTTGTTAGTGCATGCTCATTAATGTGTGGCCAGGAATGATATCACAAAACACATTGTTGGGTAACAAACAAACAAAAAAACGACTGATCCTGACTGCTACTGATTCGTACCATATGTTCAACAATCCACAGACTGTTCATTGTTCTTAAAAACGCCTCTAAGTCGAGCTTTTGTTTAGAGCTCTCTCGGAAACCAGCTTGTTTGATTCAAGCTGCGTAACACATCTCCTCTACTTCTGCCTCAGACGTGACGCTGAAAGCACCGCCGTCCAATAATGGCCTCAAGTGGCGAATAAACCGCTCCTCTTTCTGCCGCAGATATGAATGACGACTTTTATATCAACTCTGAGCTGATTTTCCAAAGCCCCTCTACACTGCCCAATTCAGCTCCAACACTGACCCTACTGTTTACCTTGCCCCTGGGTTTCCCTGGCAACCGCTGACCAACCCCACACCCCGCTGGCCCGGGGGGCGGGGGGGGGGGGGGGCGGCGGGCCGCCGGGGCGGGGGGGGCGGGGCGGTGGGGGGGGGGGGGGCGGAGAGAAAACACTAAACAAAACAAAACAAAAAGAAGAGAA
>CAEGAA010024419.1:0-27139 GCA_903067105.1 Poeciliopsis infans | reverse complement strand
TATATATATATATATATATATATATATATAAAGTTAAGTGTGCATTTATAAAAAGTTTAATACAAAAATACAACACGGAATTACATTTTCATTCAAACTAAAATCAAATTTTGCTTTACTACTTTTGGTTTTAAAACATTTTTTTATTTTATTTACAGAGTTCAAAATAAAAAGTTCTTCTCATCCTTTTGGCACTTATCTTGCTCCATAAAAAATAAAAACTTTTAATACATCACAGTTTATTTATTATTAAAGTGCGAAACTTTTATTGGATTGGTTGATTTTGCTGCATCAGTGCTGGTGCCTTTGCCAACACACTTGGCTGCTCGGCCATTCATTGTGTCCGGGTTTTAACACGTGTGTGTGTGTGTGTGTGTGTGTGTGTGTGTGTGTGTGTGTGTGTGTGTGTGTGTGTGTGTGTGTGTGTGTGTGTGTTTGGTCTACCTGGAAGCATGTGAGGCAGTGGTGGAGTGATGGGAGCGGGTTGACATTCGACTGCCTGCATAGTTGCCAGCACCCTCAGCTCCATGGCTGATCACACACTCCGTCGTCGGGACGCTCTTTGGGATGTACTGCGAAATCAAACACCAAAACAATGACTTTCTTAATTTCCTGACGAACCACACACGCAGATCACACAAATGTAAATCCAACTGCAATCACAAGGAGATGCTTCAGCGTTTTATCGGCTCCCAGTCGCTGCTGACTCATGGCCGTTCTGTCTCCAGGAGAGCGGCGGATGTTGTTCTGCTCTCTGCTTAACACCTATCAAGCATGTGGCACTAAATTTCCGCCGTGTTGTCAGCGGATCAGAGTTTTATTAACACAAACGCCCTTTTGGAAGCAGAGCTGCACTGAGGGCTAAAACAACTTTAATAGTTGTGTTAAATTTGAAGTCCCAAAGTGAAACCGACTCCATCAGCAGCAGCGGCTTAGCAGGCAGCTGAGGCTTACTGCGCAGTCTGCGTCCTTTGTCCTTGCTTTAGTATTCATGAATTTCCTGGGGTGTTTCTCACAGACACCAAAATTATAATTAAAGGGCAGTAAAATTTAATTAAGCACAATGATATATCTGCTCTCATTGGAGAGGTTGCTGTAGGCCTCGCTGAAGATTGGGAACCCTGTAAGAGCCCAAAACAAGAGATAAAATGCTGAATATTTTTAACGCGACGTTACGTTCATGTTTTGTGGGGCGGAAAAAACCCCAGAAAATCTCACCAAGTATTTCTGGTCTAGTTCCTTGTGCAAATAGTTAACTTGAAATGAGACAAAACTGACTCACAAGCAACTTTTCAGCAAGATAGAGGAGCTTCTTTAAAATCAGTGATTCCTTGATATTGATGGAAAAGTTATAAGTGCTGTAATCCACCGGTGGAACCAGAACTTTTACATCAACATGAGACAAACTACTATATTCTGCTGAAAAGTTACTCGTAACTTAGTTTTGTCTGATTTGAAGTGTACGACAATATTTGCACTACATACTAAACCAAAACACTCTTGGTCAGATTTGCTCTTCTTGCAGTGTAGAATTATATCAATAGAAAAAAATAATTCAGTAGTTCATAGAACAAAAGAATGAAGTTCATTTTACTCCAACATTTACCTGTAAAGAGTGAAATCAGAGAAACTGATCATTTTATGTGGTCTCTTAATTTTTTTTTATTATTTTTTTTGCAGTGGTGTACATTTTAGTTTCTAATTTTTAAAAAGTTTAACTCGATTTGTAACAGTATGACACCATCTGATTTATTTTTATTTTTTTAAACATTTAGTTATGTTGCAACCACAAGAACTTATGTATTTAATTGGAATTGTACATGACGGCCACATGACTGAAATAGAAAACCGCTTAGTAGTTGAATTTTTTGTTTGTTTTTGTTTTTACAAATAAAGAAAATAAAAATTAGACATTAGTATGGACACTCTGCTGGTCTGGCTGCAATTCCAGCTGTGAGCCTTTAGGGGGCGTCTCCTACAGCTTCACACTGACCATTTGAAGCAGCTCAAGCTCAGCCACACTGGCTTCATACCGTCTCTGAAGAGCCCATTTCTGATCTTACTGCAGATTTTTGCACAGATTTCAACAAAGTTGAACCTCCTTCAAGTCTTTTGCAGCCTGTAAGAGTTTTTTCCCCATCATCTTCCCTGTATTTGTCTTCCCATCAGCACAAATTAGCTTCTCTAAAGATGCTGAAAAAAGCGTCCCGCAGCATGATGCTACCACCGCTATACTGCCTTCATGATTCTAATGAACCTCGGACGCCTTCGCTGAACATACGGAAATAAATTACACTTCATTGGTCGACTTTGTGTCCTCCAGAACGAGGAACCTACATAAAATAAAGTAAAATAAAAGGAGGGAAATACATCTTCACACCACAATTTTCAGATGTTTGGTAATAAAACTGTTTTAAAAACCATGAATCGCTTTCTGCGAACTTCAAAAGTGAATCGTGGCTTCAAGCCGATCCGTCGCATAAAGTCCCAAAGCAAGTCACTGGTGTTAGTGGTTGCAATGTGAAAAAACGTAAGAGGATAAAGGAATCGAATACTGATGGCATACGCTGTAAAAACACAAAATCTTGACATGTATTTCTAGTGCAAGGACCTTAGTACACCCAAATAATACAAAACCAACTTAGAAGTAACTTTTCAGCAAGATAAGAACTTGTTTTAAGTAAATTATTCCTTTATATTAATGAAAAAGTACCAGCTGCACTGGCAGATCATTTTATTGATAAGGCATTATTCTCATGTTACAAGTCCAATAATCTGCCACTGAAACTTGTACTTTCTCATCAATATCAATGAATAATTGACTTAAACAAGTTCCTACTTTGCTGAAAACCTAAATGTGTCTTATTTTAAGTGCACTAAGGTGTTGGCATTAGAAACTGGACCAGGAACCCTGGCTGAGATGTTGTGTCTGTGCGCCGTGACCATCAGCTTCACGTGTTCGGATCGGTTTCTGGTTTTTGACCTGCGGATCGCGGCCGTTCGTTTCTTTGGCTCCGTCCTCCACAACGTTCCCACGGCGTCTTTCTGCCGCAGGTGACAGAAATCCCCCCCCTGCCGCTAAATCACACGCCGAGAAGCGTTGTTCTGTAATTATGAAACCATTTGCCCGTGAAATCTTCCAGAGTGGCCATTTCCTCTTCATCTCGCCCCCTCCTGACAGACTCTTCCTCTCTTCGATGCTCCTAACACTCCATCATGCTACTTGACCTGTTGCCAGATAACCTAATTAGTTTTGAGATTTTCCCACCGGGTGATTTTTCTTCCTGTCTTTTGTTTCCTGTCTCCGGCTTGTGGCGACCCGCTGCGCACTTTTTTGTACTTCCCGCTGTGTGGACTCACATCGAGCATGGGGATCTCCTCTGGACCGGGCCCAGGGTGGTTGGGACCGTTAGCCAGCACGCGGTTTGGCTGCTCCACGAACTGATTCTGGTTTTGATGGAGGTGACGCTGCATCTGATTCCTCCGCTTCCTGGAGAAAAATAGGGTGTAAACATGACAGAAAGCATTAAACTCCTCACTCTCCCCTCCTGCTCCGGTTTCAAGAATCGTTTTTCTTACTCTCTGCGTTTTTTCTGTCACGTCTTGCAAGGAAATAATCATTTGTTTCTAAGCAAAGCTGTCGTGCTTGAGTAAGGTTTTTGTTCAGAAATGAAACATGTTCTTGTATTTTTGCTGCATGTTACTGTAAGACGTCACTATTAGCTAATGCTGCACACAGAAAAGATCTGGCAGGATGATGCTTATGACTGACTGAAGAAGCAGAATCCCCGTCAGCAAACCCAACAGCGAGCGAGAACAGCAGAAGTAGCAGCTTTATTTAAAAAAGACTTTGATAATACGTACAAGTTTGTAAGTGAGGCTTTGTTGTGTTGAGTGGTTTAAGAAGTCAGTATCTTACCTACAAGTGATATGGTCTCTAAACTACTGTTGTAGACAGAAACAAAAATGTAAATTTCTGCCAAACAAAAAAAAAAAGCACCTCAGGATTTGTCAAGTTGATTTCAGAAAATTTCTAGTTAAAAGGTCTAATTTTTCAATATAAAACTGGCAGCCATGGTTGTGTATTTATATGACAAAATTATGGAAATCACTGAATTTTACCCTGTCAATATGGTAAAATCCGTATTTATACAGTGACATTCTGGCAACACCAGCTGCTGTAAAGTAGAGACTTTTTTTTTTACAGTGTAGTTTCTATGTTTATCTCATCACACTGGAAATATGAAAAAAAAACAAGGAAGTAGCTTTTCAGAAAGATACAGAAGGTTGATTTAAGTCAATAATCCATAAGATTGATGAAAAGATGCTTGTTTCATTCACATTTTATTTTTCTGTGCAATTTGGGGAAAATGTCTTGTTTTACAGTGAAATAATCTACCAGTGGAACCAGAACTTTTTCATCAATATAAAGAAATTATTAGCTTAAAACAAGCTCCCATAACTTGCTGAAAAGTTACTTATAAAGCAAGTTTTGCCTTCTTTCAGGCGTACTCGAGTATTAGCAGCGGAGCTGCATCGAGAACACTCGGTAAGATTTAGTGTTTTTGTAGTGTGGCCACGTTTCTCCTTTCTCTCCCACCGCATCAGGAACAGAAGCGGCGGCTGATCACCGCTGCTGCCTCACACGGGGCTGACGGGAGGGTTTGCAAAGTCCTTCTCATGTAAGGAGAGAGCGCTTCTCCTTCCTTCAAACACATACTTGGTTTTGCAGTAGGCCACCACACACACGATGCCGACCACTAACAAGGCCACGCAGATGCCTGTGATCGTCAGCACCCGCCTCTGGTAGACCTCCTCTGCCTCTGTGGATGAAAGCACACACACACGAGCAGACACACAAAGTTCACGCATTAGAGATCACACATACACACACACACACACACACATAGCAAATGAGCGCTACTCCATTTGTGGTGGCTACAGAAGCAGGTTTTCTCACTGTTACTCCTCTCTGCATCACATCCCCCCTGAGCTGTCTGAACAACTTCTGCTGCTTCATATCACATGTCTGACACCTAACAGTGCCCGCTGCGCTAACCAGCTTCCACAACACGCCCAGCGACTCCCGGCGTCGGAGCTACACGACGCCGGCGGGCGACCCGGCAGACTCCCTGACACCTGCACATGACCGCGGGGATGTGATGACACACGTGACGCGGGACGGGCGTCTGACTACATGCCTGGACGGATGGGATGACAAGAGCACAAATCATCCAGGTAAAAAAATAAAATAAACAAACAATACAAATTTGGAGTGAA
Organism: Poeciliopsis infans; assembly: GCA_903067105.1. NCBI lineage: Eukaryota > Metazoa > Chordata > Actinopteri > Cyprinodontiformes > Poeciliidae > Poeciliopsis > Poeciliopsis infans. The sequence goes on along the minus strand of CAEGAA010024419.1, from coordinate 21,859 downwards.
AAGACAAACACAATTTGTTAACGCCGTGGCAGCCAGTGTCTGGACTCTAATTGACCGTAGATGAATTCACTGCAAAAACTGCAAAATATCACCAAGGATTTTTGGTCTCGACACACTTTGAAATATGATGAAACTAACTTACAAATAGCTCTTCAGCAAGACACGTGCGCTTATTTCAGGTCAATAATTCCTTAATGTTGGAGAATAAGTTCTAATTCCACTGGTATATTATTTCACATATAATAATAAATTTTTGTCATGTTAGGAGTGAAATAATCTTCCAGTGAAATTAGAACGTGTCCGTCAATATTAGAGGAATTACTGACTTAAAACAAGCTCCTCTATAAAGATGAAACGTTCTCTTTGTCTCATTTGAAGTGTGCAATAATATTAACAGGAGAAATTAGACCATAAATACTTGGTGATACTTTGTGTTTTTGCAGTGTCAACATTCATGATGCTGTAGGAGCAGAATATGTTTTGGTCATTATGCTCACTAAACAGCAAACGGTGTAGAAAAAATACGATAATTTCCTAAAGACATAATAAACGAGCACAATATATGGATTGTTGCCGTTTTAATGTTAACTAAGTCTTAACAAAGATGGGATATTTTTGGGTTTTGGTGCCATTAACTCTTCCCCACCATCACAGTCCTATGAGGCCTGCATAATTAATTAGTTAATTACATGATAAACTAAAACGAGCTCGACAATTTCCACGAGGATTAACATTTCTTGAAGGGCAATTTTGTTCACAGATGCTTCATCATCCGTTTTAGTTACGGTTTCGATTAGGTGTAGTTTTTATTCCAGTTTTATTCAGCGCGTTTTATTTTTTTTTTGGTTACATAAAATGTCCTCCAGTTCCAGCGTGAAGCGTTCTGAACAAAATTAAAGTCTATTAGTCTTTGAGAGGGCCAACTTGCATAATCACGGCGTTAGAAAAGGTATCAATATAACATTTTGAGACCATTTATTATCGTTTACTGAAATCATTTTTATGACAATTTATCTCTAATTTTGTTTCTGTGACAGGCCTACGTGTGTCCATTGTGGCTCTAGGGAGATATGAGTCCCTTAAATGCAGCAGGCAGAGTAAAGAAACTTGTGTTTTGGATAGATAATGCTTCTTGGCCTGTTTATTTTTACTTCAGTTTTACCTCATTTGTAAGAAAAGTGCTTTTGTGGTGAGCATGCGGCTTGTGCTCTTAAAAAAATCAAATACTGTCTGCAAAAGCAGCTCATTCTGGTATTTAGTCTTGGTTGCCACATGTTGCAGGATCTCATCTCGATCTCTCTCCGCATTAGCATACATAAATATATATTTAAATATACATGTTTTGTTTTTTATGCTAAGTTTGTAAAGAAAAAAATTTAACAAATATATATGTATATATAAATTTCTTTGGCTGTGTAAACTGATTTACTCATTTTAAATGTTTGCTGTTCTTGGCACAGATGTGTCTGGAAGCCCTAAAATTGTTATGGTTGTTGTAATGATATCAAACATGACTTAAAAAAAAAAACTTGACTTCATAATTTCACACCTTGAAATTGGGCCTTGTCTCTTTAAGAAGTTCCTGCTCTTTCTGAAACTCTGCATCCAGGAAGTCATCACAACATGGCTTCTATATTAACCCTTTAGCAACGTTTTCACCAGCAAAATGAGCTCAGCTGATGCACAGATCCACCAGGTGTTTGCTAATTGCTGCTGGCTAGTCTAAAGGAGCTGAGGTGGGGGAGTTAGCAGGGGACAGCTGCTCTGTGAGGCGGAAGCTTGGAATTTTGTGAAGTTCAGCTCTGAGGAGGAGGAGCTTCGTCCTCAAAGGCGGGGCTAGATCCACCCAGTCGTTTTGCACATCTGACTGGTTGCCATGGAGATTAAACAACAGAATTAAGGCAACACACCATTTCTGTCTTTGGTGAGGGAATAACATCATAAGATGTTGTAACTCTAAAAAAAACTTTCCATAACACCACCCCAGTCTCATTGAATTGTGGCCCTTCTGGACTCCCATACTTTCCAATCGAGTCATTGGTGGGTTTGTCAAAACGACTATGTCATAAAATGCTGCAGATATAAGAGCTGGATTCATGTCAAGGCTTTTTTAATTTGGCTTCACCATGGGTGTCAGTGCATGCGACGAACACTGTGTGCGTTTTTGGAAGGAAATATGTTTGTGACGACGTCGAAGGCGAGTCTGGCTGCTACACTGGCGTAACGCTCTGTGTCCGAACAGAAAGCTCAACGACACAATGATGGAGAGAGCGACGAGCAGAGGAGATGATGAGGGGGAGAGGGAGAGACTGGAAGCAAAAATCAAATCAAAGTGAGGAGGAAGGAGGAGGAGAAGAAGAAAACACAGGATGGAGGAGGAGGAAGGGGGCGGGCGTCAGGAGAGAAACTAATTCCCAGGAAGCAGATAGTGACCTGACTTTGTCCTCTTTTCAGTTAACTGGATCACAGAGGTCCTTTATGTGTTAGTTCTGGTTGGATTACAGTCCCTTAATGCTCGCAGGTTTTTAAAACTGCCGCTAAAATGTCATTTATATGGTGGAAAACTTAGCAAGTTGTTCTCTATGATTCAAGAAAAACCTATTGGCCAAAAATGTCTCATGTTTTGTGAATTTTATTATCACATTCTGCGAAAGCTAAAAAAAACTAAATAAATAAATGAATAAAGGCTCTGGAACAGGAGGTAGGTGGGGTCAGAAACACAAAGAGAGTTTCTAAACAAGGCCTTGATTCTGGAGCAGAAACCTCAAGCGGCCCAACAGCAGTTGTGACTTAGGAGAGGCGAGCTCTCGATTCTGACAGAGAGTCAATCAAGGGCGTAATAGTACGGCGTATATGTCGCCAAGCTGTTTGCCTGCTTTTGGCAAAGCTCGGGGAAAATACTCGCAGCTTGTCGTCCTACGGCAGGCTGTTGAGGCCAAAACTGCCAAAGCCCAGAGGACGAGGCAGACTCTGAAACTTCCCTTCATTGTTTTTTTTTTCTGTTTTGGGCAAACGCTTCCACGTCATTAAAAACTTTGATTCGCAAAAATATTCACACCCAACGGACATTTTCACCTGCTGTCGCGTTTCATGTTTTTTTTGCTGTTTTTTTTATTTTTATTTTTTTATGAGAAAGAACAGCACCAATGACATTATTGTGAAATGTCATCCATCTTACAAACAAAAGTCTGAACTGTTTGTTTGCATTCGGCCCCCTTTCACTCTGATATCCCCAAATAAAACTGAGGGAAATTAATGACTTTCAGAACCTGCTGTGTGTGAAGTGATTCGTTAGAGAGCACGACAAAATGTACCAAAGTCCAAAGGGTGTGAACACTTTGTTCTCCTGTGGTTAACGCGTCTCCTTTTGTAAAACGGCAGCTTTCCCAGAGTTGTCAGATTAAAACGGGCAGAACGGACGCAAGGAAAGGAGGTTAGGTTTCTTCTAATCAGGTTTGTGGGCAGAGGAAAAAAACAAAAAAGAGGGACAGGTTGAGAGAGAGAGACCCAGCTGTTGGTTCAGGAAAGAAGATGGTAATGTGAGACTGTGAGAGGAACTCGGCAAGCCATTTAAAGCACAATAAAATGAATAATAATGTTCCATACCCATAAATCCATTTTTGAAAAGATCTGCCAGCGCAGAAAGTTGTAAAAAGAAAGAGACACATGGTCAGCTGTGCAGTCCACTTTGAAGGCAGACACACAAAAAAATGATAATTTCCACATCAGTCGTTTGGACCGACGCGCGTATCGTATTAGTAACGGACAGGTAAAGCAGCTGGTTGACCCCCGGAAGTGACGGGGGGGAAGTGAGCGGGGGAGAGGGAGGGGAAAATAGAAGAAGAAGAAAGAAAAAAGGCAAACAGAAAATGAGAAGCGAAAGAGAGGAAAATGAACCAGAAGCTGAAGGAAAGGAAAAACCAGCGGCAGGCGGGGGGAGGGCATGCAGACACACGGAAAGACTGGAAAAAAGAATAAAAATAAAATAAAACCAAAAAAAAAAAGAAACGACAACGAGACAAGAAGCCACGTCACTTACTGCTATAGTTAATAGACCTCATTTCTGGAGCGAACGACATCGGACAGAAACACAAAAACAAATGAAGAAACAAAAACAAAAGTGAAAACACAGACGGAAAGGAAGAACAAGAAAACAAAAGATAAAAAAAAAAAGCAGTGAGTTATTCTACAGCATAAAAACACACACACACACAAACGCTACAGTTGATGAGGCTGACACAGCAAATGGGGGGTGAGTGCTGTGACTCGTTTGACTAATGGCAGTCGTGTGCCTCCGTATCGACCGCAGCATACCTCTCTTTGTCCCGCTACTCCTGCTTACAGCTGTTTATAACCCTGCGCATAATTTACAGGGAAAATCATACCAGAGTTCCCAATTTTACTGTTTTACTGGGGGTGAAGGGGGAAGAGTTCAGCCGATCTAATGGCTGGGAGTGAATCTTCTCCAACGCAGAGTTAAAAAAACAACAACAGAAAAGTCACACAGACAGGTTTTGAGACGCAGACACGGCGTGGTGACTGGGTGTGAGGTGAACGTCCGGTTAATTCTGACATCTTCTGAAGTGACGTCAGTTTCGAACTCTTCCGAGAGGTTTTCGTAACAGCAGACCAGGATGGTATGGAGCTTCTGGACACTCAAGGTCTCATTCCTGGGATTGCTTGGACAGCAGAGTGAGGACAACGTGAAACTCCGAGTCAAGCTGGAGCGTGAGCTCCTCGGCTGAGTTTTGGCCACTCTGAACGCGTCTCACCCAAAGCTGTCCCTGCAATCGCAGGAAAAGCAACAAAGCACACCCCATTTGCGTCAATGTATTTAAAGGAGTAGTCCAACATTTTGGGGGAACCCACGAGTCGTCTCGTTCTTGCCGAGAGTCCAGACGAGTCTGAATGAAACCGAGACAGAACCACCTGAAGTTCTGGACCTGCTGTCGACACAGTTGTTGTTGGTTGAATGATGACTCTGCGTCACGCTAAGTTTCCGTCCCGTCTACAAGGTCCGAGTGTCGCTTCCTTTGAAGGTTTGTGCAATTCATACTGCTTCGGTCTTAGCGCTGGTGATCAACCTCGTATACACACTGCTCAACGTGCTAACTTACTGTTTCAGGAAAAGTGCTTGTCAGTGGCTATGCTAACTAGCTTTAGCATTCACGACAGCCTCCGATTTGGGGAACTAGCCGTAGCTCTGCAGAGATGAAGCATTGAAGGTGATTGGCAGCGCTAAGACCCTCCTCCGGGCTCTGATTGGTTGTTTATAACCGAGCTGTGTTTTTCTGCAGATGGCTGCAGGACTACGAGGAGGAGGCAGAGGAGCTCAGTCGCATTATCCGTCCGGACATAGTGGCAGGTTTAACAAATATGTGAAAATACACATTGTTCATAAAAGTTACATAGTACTTTAAATCTACTTTGATTTTCTTATTTCCTTTCAGGGATTCCCCAAAATGTGAAACTACTCATTTAAATTAATGTCACTGTGATCATGAGCCCAAAATGAGAATTCCTGAAGACGTTACAAGTTTAACGAAACGATCAAGCAGCCTTTAAACCACATGCTGTAAAAGCAGCCGGTCTAACAGATGATCCATGGGCGCTGCCGTGGAAACCAAAGGTCAGGATGCTTCACTTTTCTGATCATTTTGATCAGAAAATTCTTCCACTGCCTGGACGTCAGTGGAAGAATTAGACCTCACTTCCTGAACACTTCAGAGGTTTCTCTGAAATGCACGTACGTGTACTGTACTTCTCAGAAGACTTGAATTTTGGGGATTTCTGGTTTTGCCTGAATCAAATTAATATAAATCTCTAGAAAAAAGAAACAAACAAAAAAAAAAAACATACTTTGCAGCTAAACCTCCCATCAAAGCAGTAAAAACTCACTATGATGCCTAAAAGGCCAGAGGAAGAACAGAAAAGTTGTTTTTCCCAGACAGATTGTTTTTGTTTTGCTTTACACTGTGCACTATTATTGGGCAAATATAACCACATCATCATTTTTAAACACATTTTCTAACTCCAAGCTGGATTAACTTGAATGTTTAGTGCATTTAATCTCAGACGTGTCAAGTTCGATGCAAAAACATACAATTTTACCAAGTACTTTTGTCTAGTTTCTAGTGCAAATATCTTGAAATAAGACAAAAGTAACTTACGAGTAACTTTTCAGCAAGATACAAAACCTTGCTTTAAATCAGTTGGTGCTTAATATTGATGAAATAGTTCGAGTTCCAGTGGGATGTTTTTGAAAACAATTTTTTTTTTATGTCAGAATTGCTTATTGTAAAGTTTTGAGATCTTTGTTTTGAAAGTCTCAATTAGAAACGATGAAAATCAAAAGGTAAGGTGGGGGAGACGTCTGTTTCTCATTTAGTTGCGTGATAATTCTGCATAGTAACAGAATTATTGATATTCTCCTAAATAAAAGGCAAGAACTTCACTTTCACTTTCTTGAAAACTAACATTTGAGGTTTGAGTTGCCGTTTTGGATCAACACGAATCACTCTCATCTGTGATTGATAAGAAACGATACTGAAAAATTAGACTTGCCCCATAACTGTGCATGCAGGAAGGAACCAGCACCAATGGACCATCGACATGGACGAGCAACAAAACATTTCAGGAAAAAAACAACAACGAAAAAAGCAACTTCGAGCTTCTTTAGAGCGTCAGCTCTCTGTTTGTTGTAAACTAAATCTGTTGCTTACAAACTCATAACCTTCCATAGCATTTTCAGCTCAGGTTTTCAAGCATGCAAGCCAGCATGAAAACAGAAAAACGACACGAAAATCAGAACATTTCTTGTTCTGATTCCCCGCAAGAACGCAAAATCTTACCAAGTGTTTCTGGTCTGGTGCAAGTATCTAAGTGCGCTTAGAGTGAGGCAGAACTGACACGCGCAACTTTACAGTGAGATATGAGAGCTTGTTGCAAGTCAATAATCCCCTAATATTGATGAAAAAGTTCCAGTTATAAGTGAAATAATCAAACTTCCTAAAATAACAGCCTAAGTCATTTTCTCCCAAAAAAAACCAAACACAAAAAGAAATAGCTGCTTATTGCCAAAAGAAAGAAAAAAAAAGAGACAATATTAGAAATTAAAATGCTGAGTTACACTGGCAGATTATTTCCCTGAGACAAATGCCTTGTTAATAGTGAAACAATCTGCTTTATCAGCAATATTGAGTGTCTTTGTTGTCGCCACTTTTCCCTTGAAGAAGTTTTTAATGTCAATGATTTTTTTTTNGTTAAAAAAAAACCTCCTATATTTTGCTGAAAAGTCACTTGTAAGGTAGTTTTGTTTATATTAAGTGTACTAAGATATTTTCACCAGAAACTAGATGAAAAAAAATACTTGGTAAGATTTTGTTTTAGCAGATCACCTGAAGATAAGGAGAAAAACAAGGTGGAGGGGGGAGACAACCTCATGCAAACACACCCTCACAGAGAAGCAGTTTAGTGAACACACACACACACAAGCAACCCCCCCCCCCACACACACACACACACATTATCCAACCCTTCCGATGTGGCATGCAGCATCTCAGTGGGAAGGAGACAGACAAGAGCAAATGGACGTACTGTAGAAACTGGTCAAGACGGAGTTTTGACAGCGGTCCCCCGTATAGTCATTGGGACACCTGATGGAGCGAAAACAGGACACAGAGGGAGGAGGGTGGGATGAGGGGGGGGGGGGGGGGCGGCCAAAAAAAGGCCAAAATCAGGACGTGGCAGGGCCGCCCCCCGCCCCCCCCCACAAAAAGAGGGAGAAAGGAGGGAGTGGGAGGGGAGACAAAAGAGAGCAGAGACGAGGGATTAGAAACAGCACAAACCACGAACGACAGAGAAACGAGAGAGAGGACGTCACCGCGGCGCCTCGCGTGATGGTGGCGAACGTTGGTTTCTCACCCCCCAACACCCCCCCGCACACAAGCAGATGAACACGAACACACGCGCATACACACTCTCTCACAACTTAAGAGTGCAGCACGGAGCAGGGATGCAGAAATCATTCTGTAAGTGGCTGGTTTGATCAGCAAGTAATTCACTTTACTTAAAAAAACAAAGCAAGAAGAAGAAAACATCTGCCGGTGACATGAACGGGTGAAATTATGTCGGTCCAGAGAGTTTTAGCATCATTTCGAGAACAAAGTCCGAATGTTACGACTTTATTCCACTTATTGCAGCTTTATTCTCGTGTAATATTTTGACTTTATCGTCGTAACGCTACGATTTTATTTTCCGACTGGTGTGACTTTATTCTCATCAAGTGATTCATAGTAGAGCACTTTCATCCAGTTTCACTCCATGCATCTAAACGCTCCTTTGTCTTAAAGGGACATTCACAGTCTTACTTTTAAAATCACACTTCCTTTGTTACTTCTGTCACTTGAGCTCAAGACAAAGAACTTTTGTAAATTAACTGTAAATAATGTCTTTCCAGCTTTAAACATGGCTAACAGCGTTTTGTCCAAATTCCTTATAGATTGGAGATATTAGATTGAATAAACAAGTTATTGATATGTCTTCTATGTTCCCTTTCGAATAAAACAAGTTTAATGTTATGGTTTTATATGCAGTATTTTACTTCATACCTCTATGCAATTTGTATGGAAACACTGAAACTTTTCTTTCACTCATGCTTTTGTTTGATTCTGAGCCAACGAGATACTTTTCCTTCCTTCCTCCGCTCAGGCTCGTCTCCTTTCTCTTCTTTCTTGGCTTATTGAAACCTTGGCTGCTTTTTGGTCCCGACGTAGTCATGGTTTCCTTCTGGCGTCTCGCCCCACGCAGCCCATTTTTGTCTTTATGCCTAAAGAAAAAAAAATGGCCTTACTATGCATCTTAAAACTGCCACGGCACTTCTTTTTTTTTTTTTGACAGTCTTTTATATCGGCTGGAGATATTTGTGGGAGTTTTTTTTTGTTTTTGTTTGCCTTCCAAATTTTCCTGGCAGGTGTTGGTCTCCTTGACCGTGGCTTGGCTTCAACGTAATCCCTTGTTTTCCACTTTTTAATTAGAGTTTAATCACTGCTCATTGGCTTTCTCAATTCCTTGGATATTTTCAATGTTCTTTTCCTGCTTTGTCCGATTCAACTGCCTTTTTCTGCAGACCCTTTGACTCTGAATGCAGCAGCATCAGAGCATCACCGTATTAAACTCGACCCTTTATGCAAACACAAAAACTACAAGCGAACATTGATTACCTGTAGTAAGCTTTTGTGTTTTTAGGTCAAAACTTTTCACCAGCAACAGAATGTTTGGACTAAAAAGAAAATTTAAGAGCAGATATTATATGTACCTGAAGGTTGGGAGAATTTCAGTACTTTGAATTACAATTGGACTTAAAACCAGAGGCATTGTGCCTGATTGTTTGGTCTCCAAGCTGCTGCCTCTCAGACAGCATTAAATACATAATTAAGGAGTTTTATGGGTCTCAGTCTGGAGTTGGAAAGTTCTCCAGCAGTGTTTTCTTAGATGGCCACTGACTTATGGGTTAATTAAGAATCTGGGGTCGCCCTTCAGATTCGCTTTGTGTGTCTCTTTTTTTGTTCTCAGATCTCAACTTTGGACTAAACGCTGTTCACTCATTAAGCATAAAATATGTAAAAACTACGATCCTTAGATTTAAGCTGCTTTTTACTGGTAAAGCTAGTTGAAAAATTATTGTGATCTACAGAAAGAAATCAAGCAAACGTTTTGCTGCCAGGTGAGGCGGTTATAAAAATTTGAAATCCCAAACGTAGGGAATGCAGGGTTTCCCCCCCATGTATCACAGCCTCGTCTCTTCTGAGCACGCTCCCAGCTACGAGGGAGGGCAGAGACTGAATGCTGCGTCTGCAAAGAGTAACCACTGAGTGTACCGTTATAACAAATCAATCCGACTCAAAAGCCATTACAGTAACAAGGTCTTTGACACAGGCTCAGAGTTTAACCTAGATTTATCAGGAAACGGAGCATTTGATTGCAAAGAAACCCATAACTCCACATTAAAATGTTTTCACAGGAGAGAACACAGGAAGGCACTCGCGGCGATTATTTCAAGCTACAAATGTTCCCTTAGCATAAAGTTCATCTGTTTTTCTATTTACTTCAATGGAGTAGCTGAGGTTCTGCTGCTGGAAAACCAAAAGGGAAAAGTTTAAGAAAACCATTGAAAAAAACTCAACAGAGCAGAACTGATATGTATTACGATGGTTTTATTGCTTTTAGTAATAAATTCACCCAGTGATAGAACTTCAGTGTACAGGCGCGCTGTCCACAGTAGGGATGGTGTGAGATTTTTACCATGTGCGCAGATGTGTTGCACTGACCTGACGTGCGCTTTTTCTTACTTTTTTGTGGCTTCGGGAACTAAAATACTAATAGTGTTATTCAGAAACGGAGGAAGCGCTGTCCGACCGTGACACCCGCTGCGCTCTTTACCGAGCTTTGGGCTAAGACCGCGGGAGAGTTCAGATCCGTAAGGAGTTTCAAATGGGGTTCAAATCAAACAGCACAAATAAAATAAAATGCACCCACTGACAGTTCTCCACAGACTGTGAGCATGAAAATTGTCGGAATAGATTTTTTATTATTTTTTTCTGGATTTCTTGGCCACGAACAATAACAGGCGTTTACATGCAGCTGCAGAAAGTGCTGTTCTGTTTCTGGATGGGTGGCGAGCTGTCAGCGAATAGTGTAAGTGGGGGTTGGGGGGAGTGCGAGTCGGCTATTCTCTCCCTGGCATCAGCTATCAAACTCACAGCGCAGAAACTAACAAGCCGGGCTCCTCACTGCATCACAAGAACCCGGAGATTGATTCAAGTACATGCAGGGAAACACCCAGGATTTATTTATTTATTCCTTTTTCTGCTAACTTACTTCTCCTCACAATTGGACATTGTGTTTTTCCCACATGCTATGCATTGTTCACCTTTTTAGCCATACCAGCAGTCAAATGTCTTTGATCGACAAGGTATGAGTTCTTTAACCGCCGCTGGTTGAAGCAGGGAGATTTAGTGCCACGTCCTCCAGCTAAATGTTACTTATGGGTGTGTTGTTTTATTTTGTTGGGACATAAAGACATAGATCTGAATCCGGATCAAAAATCATCACGAACGTTGCTCTCTAACGCATGTCAGAGCTCTTACCCCGGCTCTGCACAATGGGTTTGATCAATTTTCCTGCCGCAACTGATACTAAGGCGCCTTTTTTCTTCTTTGCGCCGCAGCCGAGCGAAAGACGGGCACGCTTTAGAGAACCTGATCCGACTGCAGCGCGCATTATCCTCTGGACGGATCACAACAATTGACCGGAGTACTTCTGATACTGTTGATGTGGCACTACTCCAGCGATGATGACAGAGGCTCTTCGGCAACTCCATCCGGCCCCCAGCAGTAATAACCCGTGCCGTACTTATTCCATTGATGTAGTGCCTGGTCAACACATTTATCCAGATTAAAATGCAAGGACCTTCCTCTTGCCCTCTTGCATAAACTGACTGGGTATCCTTCGCTCCTCTTTCTCACCAATAAAGAGAGAACTTGCACTTTGAATCAATTACAGCGAAAACCCTCAGTAGAGCCCACTCAGCAATTTCCCAGAGAGATATAAATAGAGCAGAGAGAAAGAGGTGAAGCAGCCCTGTTCGCTCTCTCTCTCTGGTCTTTCTTTATCTGCCTAAACCTTCTTCCTAGTTTCCCTCCTAACTGTTTATGAGTGAAAATGAGCAGAGAGCACATCAAAGAGGAGCACATTTTTTTCGTTGGCAAACTCTTTGGTTCCCGTCAATCGATCGAAGCCTCATTAATCTCAACATAAGCGTACGCACCAACATTATATTGAGGCATCAATATTGGCCTGAACTGATAACGCCTGCGTATCGGATTAAAGGGAGCATAATGACCCACGGGGACATTTGAGAGGAAATGCGATATTTTTAACTAGGTAGTTGAAAAATCCATTCGGTGTATTATTTAAGTCATCGAGTCAAAACAGCTTCTCATGTCAGGATTTGACCTGCATGAACAGATATCTGACAATGTGTTTTATTAATAAAGTTTGGGTAGTCTTGAAGACGTTGTCCTCCGTCACTGCAAGCCGTCGTCTGCTTGAAAATGAATCTTTGCCTCAAGAACACACAAGAGGCAGGTCAAAGTAAAACAGTTCCATCTTGTTCATGTGCCAAAGCAATATACAAAACCTGCTGCTAAGCACCCTGGGGGGGGAAAAAAACCTTGTTTACTCAACTCTTGGCGATATAAGAGACTGAATAAAACTATAATACAACTTATTTAGATTCTGAACTCATTTTTGACTCAAAGGGTAAAAGTTGGTAGATGCAACTAAATGCTCTTTTCCACAAGTGCCACAACTTATCTCTGCTAAAAGGGATTTGCACTAGTAACCTGTTACACGGTACAAGCACCTTTTTCTGAGCCAACTCCGCCGCGGTTCCAAGCGGGCTGAAGATGTCAGTCCTGATGGTGAGGTTGCGAACCAAAACTGCATCACGTTTTCTTTGCCATTTTCTTTTTCAAGTAAGACAAAACGCTGTTCGACATACTTTCGTCATGTACAGATCACGTCCCACTGCTTTTTGGACTCTGGGGTCACCCTGCTACAAGAGCCGTGTCTTCATGCCGTTTCCTATTGAACGTCTCAGCTGTGAAATTATGTTTCATCAACATCAGCGGAATGTCGACAAAACTCTGTGATGGAAACGCGGCTTTAATCCAGTTACAAAATCTTGTATTCACAATAATGTCATGCTAAAAGCTAGCATCAGTACTGTGTACATTTGAACCGTTTTTTCTCTCCTGTTACGTCTGGTAGGGGGTATGTCACTTGTGGAAACGACTGAGAGAATATCCAGAACTGGGCTAGCATCGAATTTAGCGGTGAAGCAAACGTCAACGAAAATGAGAGTTTCCTGGGGCAGTTTGCCGGTCTTTACGTACTTTTTACTAGATGTTGGCAAGGCAACGAGTCCTGTGGACGTGGCTCTGTTAGTTAGCCGTCACTTCCTCTCTCTGCCTGGATCACAGTCAAACCTCTGATAGGACAAAGCTACTCAGAGCTGATCGGGACTCACCAGAGGAAGAGAGCAGGGCTAACCCCAGCGATGAGTCCAGACCAGGAAAACACATCCCAATCTGAGAAACGCTTCTACAAAACTCCACATCCGCATGAGCGCCATTAACGAGCTCTTCTCCACTTCCACCCGGGTTTCAAACACAATGTCTTTCTGCATCGCCTGTCCTCCAATTTAACCTACAGGGTGCATTTTGCTGTACAGCAATAATTTGCCCTTTAGGGAAGAGGATATTAGATGTTTTCCCAGATGGGGAGGTCGGAGGGATGGAGGGGGGAATAAAACAGCTTACAAAATACCCCCTCAAGTTTCAGAGCCATCAGAGCGCTGGAATGATTTGCAGCACTTGTGCAGATTTATGAGAGACAGAACAAGAGGGAGAGTTAAGGTCTACATATCTCTGAAATGAACAAGCAGCACTGACAGACTACAGACAGCGGTCTTATTTACATCCTGTTATCCAGCGACCCCGGCAGACGGGCCAACAAAGGATGACAGAGCCGAGAAACCCACGCCGGGTCCCATAAAGAAACCCCCCGGCATGCTGAGCACAGAGCGGAGTTGTATACGCACACCAGGCCGTGCAATCGAGCACGTTTTCCCCCCAAACCCTCACACGCCCATAACGTCTGGGTGTCTACCCTTTCAAACTAAGTTTTCTGCTTGTCAGCACCACGAGTATAAATCCTGAATTATCCTTCAGCAGTGTCCGCAAGGTATATCAGTTGGGAGGTGGAGAGAACGGCAGCGAGAGAAGGAGGGAAACGTGGGACGGAAAAGGAGAGAGAGAGAGAAGGAGGCGCCGTAGATGCAGGTACGAGGCATCTACGGCGGATCTAAGGATGAGTTTCTCTCAGATGTGTTCAGTTGTACAGAGAGAATTATAATAAAGCTTTTGATCACACAGGACTTTACATACCATCTGTTCTCCACACAGTCAGGGGAAGGAAACGCTGCACATGTTCCAAAGAATCCAGCTTGGAATTTAAAGATTACAACTGCTGTCTTATCCAAGAAGTTATATCTATCTATCTATCTATCTATCTATCTATCTATCTATCTATCTATCTATCTATCTATCTATCTATCTATCTATCTGTCTGTCTGTCTGTCTGTCTGTCTGTCTGTCTGTCTGTCTGTCTGTCTGTCTATCTATCTATCTATCTATCTATGTATGTATGTCATGGAAACTTCCTGGAGGAAGTAAGAAGGGAAGTAGCAGCTAATCACATGCAGTGGTTAACTAATCTTAGCAGTAGCACGCATGGTGGTAGTTAGCATGGAGCTAAACGTTGTTGCATGTTAAACTTTAGGGCAGTACAATGAGAAAAAGGCATTTCTTGTTAGCGGAGATGTGCAGATTTTCGCTAACGAGCTAATTTTTCGCTTAGTGCTTTAGCATCTTTGCTAACTTCAAAAATGTTTAGGGCTTCCTTCCTCTGAATCAACTTCTCAGGGTAAATTAAAAAGCATCCATTTACTTTGCTGTTTTATACACGTCCAGTTGAATAAAGTTTGGCATTTTGTGTTGAAGTTCTGATTGCAATCTTTTGGGGCTTCTTCAACTGGCTAGATGTTTATGTTCATGCTCTTATTTTGAAGTGAGCGAAGACTGTTCATGCAGAAGTTCCTTTTCCTGTCCTCGTGTTTTCTCTTTTTTGTCTCCTCACCAATAATTTATGTCAAATAAAACACAAATATGATCAAAATAAAACCCGGACAGTAGAGAGAGCGACATACAATATCTAAGGCCGATATAGAAAATATTAATTATAATGTCTAATTGAAAAGGACATTTTGAAATTCTTAATATGTTTCAGATTTTGTATGATTAGTTTCAGATTGACACGCATGTCAGTTGTTACTTTTAGCTGTGATTACCCACGGTGGTTGTTTTCCAGTTTATTGCTTTGTCTTCCTTCTGAGAAATGCTTCTTTTCTTTCTCCAGTGTCAGGCAGACAGACATTTTCCCTTTCTGTGTAAAACGTCGGTCTAAGTCACCGCTGAATCATTGAATACTCAGTTAATGAACACTTTTGCACTTGCTGCTCTAAACACCTACAAGTCTGATGGCTGCTTCCTGGGAAGACGCCTCCCACTCAGAGAAAGTGATGCGTTTAATGCTCGCAGTTTTGTTTCCACGCGAGGAGGACTGGATCACTCACAAGTGCAGGAACTATGTGGACCTGACAGGGGCGTCTCTGTGTCCAGGTTAGGTCCCACAGTTTGTCTCGTTTTTTTTTTTTTTTTTTTAGGATATCAAATTTACAACTGGAGACGAATGTTAATGGACTGGGAACGAATTTGAGTGTCTCAACTCAACCTTAGGTGCAGAACTGACTGTAAAGTGGGTTTTGCATGTAATTTAACGACCTGTGAGCTGATTGGCCAGTCTGCCTCAAGTTATTCACGTGAATAAGCTGCAGAGGTTGTGAAATAATTAACGATAGTACGTAAAAAAAGATATCCCAAATTTGTAAGTGACACCATCAGATGAGGAATAACGACACAAAAATACAAAATGTATTGTTGCGTAATGTCTTGGTACTGTGAAGCGTTAGACACAAACACGCTGGCTGTCGTCATCTTCTGGTTTTTAATGGCCTGGGAAGGTTTTCGAAGCTTCATACAGTCTGATTGTTTCAGGAATAAAAAACAATTGTTGCTCTATACATTTTTCAGACACAAAGTTGTACGCAGTGCGAGAGTTATTTAGCACTACCTGCCATTTCTGCCTGTTTCCCTTGTCCAAACTGATTGATTATCATTTTTTGAAAAGCATTTCTGGTTACAGAAAATTCATAATCCATTTGAGTCGTTGTTGTTTTGATCGTTTTGTCTGTTTTTTTCTGGATATTATTAATGTCTCCCAGTTCCAGTGCTAATTGTTGTTTAGAAATTAAAGATTTTGTTTTATCTTTGAGAGGGTGCGCTCACATTGTTATTATTATCACTATCTTAGATAGAAATGGTCTCAAAATGGCAATATTATCGTTTATCGCAACACCTTCTGGGACAATTTATTGACTGTCAAAACGATCGTACGCTGTTTCTATTGTGCACACTTTTGATAAGCGATGGTTGTCGGGTGGACAACAAACAAAAAAAAAAGAACTGGAATATGCTGTGCTTTTTTCTCCCAAATTATATCAGAAATGTGTTTCGATGAACATCACGTGTGCCACGACAAATAAGAAGACAGACTCATAAAACCCGTGCCTGGCTTATGCTTATTTAAGCTAAAAAAAAAACTCAACACTTCTAATTTGGGCTTCTCGCCGTCGTCCAACAGCCCCAGTCAAGCTTCATTACGCTGGCAGTGACTGAGCAGCTCACAGGTGTGGCTCGGTGCTCAGTTCAAGGTGAAGGAGCGAATCATGTGACAGCCTGGCCTCCTGCTCTGTCCTCTGCGCTGCCCTCGGCTCGCAAAGTGGCTCATGGTTACGAGCCAGAAGAGAGAGCAGCTAACACACCGTGTCAGCGGGACGCCCTGTTTAACTTTTCATTGCTTTGCCGAGCGGAGTAGCATTGTGGAGAGTTGACCGTGACGTTGCCCGCTTCCTGTAACCTGACACGGACCTGCAGGGATCCCTTAAAGCAGAACAGCTACAGTACCTGAGAATGGTTTACATTTATATTCGCCACCACAGGTGTAAATGTCAGGCAAGTGATTTTTATGTTTTAAGAGTCACTTTTTGGATGAACCATTCAAAGGACATGGAGTACAAATCTCACTGTATTGAGTACTTTTTCCTAAAAATTCAGTCACATTAGATGAGATCCTCCGCAACAAGAACCAAACACACACTACAATCTTAAGCTCAGTCGACAAATGTTCAACAGAGCTGAAGCTGCTTCAGGTCTTTTGTAAAACGAAAGCGTCTCTAGCAACACCAGTGTCACCATCCACAGCGAAGGCAGTTTAGCATTTGCTTTACAGCTGAGGTATTTAATCGATATTGTTGCTCATTTGAATTGTACGCAGCTCTTTAAATGCCCTGTGAGTAAATATGTTCCTTAACGACTGGAACTTTCAATCTCTAGCAAGTTATTTTCGCAATTTACCATCTATCAAAAGATTAATGTTAAATTACTGTAATAACCCGATATCGTCTCCCCTTTCTATTTTCAGATAGCGCGAAGTGTGGAGGAATTGCAGTACTGCACATTTGGCCGGATTCCCATCGCTCCATTTATAACTTGTAGGGTTAACTTTGATTTTTTTAAAATGCTCTACTGGTATATATTATTTAAACATGTCATTATGATGTGACAGTTTGTGATGAGACAGATGATCTGTGAAAAGATTGATGTCCTCCAACTCCTCCCAGTGCTGCCATTGGTGTCTGAAGAAATGCACGACTCCAAGTCAAAAACAACCAATCAGAGCCAGGAGGAGGGTCTTAGCGCTGTCAATCAACTCATATGTGTGCTGCTGAATGTGCTAATGGCGGAGAAACAAGTCGCCGTTACAGGAAAACCATTTGTCCACCATCATCGGTTGCCATGCTAACTAGCATTAGCATTCATAACAGGCTTTGTTGCGGTGAGCTAGCTGTAGCTTAGCAAAGAGCAAGGGGTAGGTTGTACTACAACGTCATGATATAATGACAGTTTTAACAAATATGTAAAAAACATATTTTTATAAAAGTTACATATACATATTATCTAAAAATGTCATTATGATGTGACAGTTTGTTATGAGACAGATAATCTGTGAAAAGATCGACCCAAAAAAAAGCTTCTGAAAAGGCCCTGACCTTTAACCCATAACTATTGGTCCAGGGAAACTATGAAGAGAAGTCAATGTCCAACAACAATAACAGACGTGAGGTTCAGGTGATGCTTTGTAAAATACCAGGGAAGGCAAAGATACATCAGGTCACACCAGAAAAACAAACGTCTCAGTGCGTCGTCAGTACCACATTCATATCTTAAATGTACGCTGCTGACTGATGATTCAATGTTTCACCAAGTCGATCAGCCACCGTCAAAACCCAGCGGACTGGATGCTAAACGGGAAGACAAAGACTCCATTTCCCAGAATGCCAGACGTTTGGAGCCCAAACGCTCCAGGATGCGTTTACGTTTTTTTTTCTGTCCGTACGTTTTGCTGCGTCTCTCACCCACTCGCACACAGACACGCTCACACCCGCTGCGGCAGGGAACCAACACTTTTGGACGCGTATGGCGTGAACATTTCACGCCGCAGCCAACCTGCTGTAGGCCGCCACGAGAGGCCGGTGAGCGGGAAAATCCGACCCCTGAGCCACGATGGCGCCGTTTGGCACGCAGATGAAATGCAGCGGCGACCAGCAGACACCGACGGATGAAAGGCGGTGGGGGTGGAGAGATGGAGGCTTGGAGGTGTGAGAGCAGAACTTACTTGCAGGACAGCTGGTTAAAACCGTGTATAAAGTAACAGTCTCCTCCGTTAGCGCAGTAGGCCCTTTCTGAGTCGTTGCAGCGCCTCACGTGACTCACACCTGGAGATGGGGTGGTGGTGGTCACTGGCGAGGACGGACACAGGCAAAAGACACAGAGGGCTGTTAGCACTCAAGGTGTGTTGAATGAGGACACTTTGAAAATGCAGTGGGAACTTATTTCACAAGCTGTAATATGAAATGGTGCACAGCGTTTGGTTTCTGGCGGTAAATCGCGCAGTTCGTCAGGGTTTGGACCCTTTTCCCACAGTGTTTTGGAGGAAGGCGGCAAAACGGCGAGATGATTTGAACAGTAGCACCGATTTTAAAAAACAACAACACTCGGTTGTTATTGTTTTAAGTTTCGGCGAATCTATTTTCGTTTTCAACCCAACATTTTTCAGCACATTTGATCAGAGTCTATTCATATTTTCAGCTGAAGTCATATTTTCACGTTGCTAGCGTCATTTCGTCGCGTCGCTGCTTCTCGAAACAGACAACGTCACAGAAATAATTCTAGGTACCAATATTGAAGCGACTTCTCGAAAGATCCACCAGGAAGTGAAAACATCAGGAAAAATACGGCTCTTGAAAAAGGACAGCGATGCTTAGCAGTTAGCACACCTCGAGAACATTACTATGAAACTTCTTCTGGCACTTACAAATAAATAATTCACACTCAAGGTTAGCTTAGCGTCGGTGAAATTGCGAGTCTAAAGCCTTAAAGTCAAATTTGCAGCTGAAACAATTAGTTGAGAAACTAAAACGAACGTGACGTCCACAGAAAGTTCACGTAGATGTCTGGTGGTCTCTGTACATTCAGTGAAGCACATATTTATCCGCAGCATTCAAGTTTGATTCGATCAAATTCAGAACCCTTTGACCCCGTCGATCGGATGAGCTTCTTCACTTTGTATTCGAAACAAAAAAGGCGCCAAAGAGTTCAGCTTCAAAACGCCGCTCCGACCCAACCTGAGGCGCTTCATCAACAGCTCTCCGTTTTCCCTGCGACGTGTTCACGTCGCATTTTAGCCACACGCTGACAGACATGCAGAACGAAGGTCTGGTGCTTACAGATCTGCACGGTGATGATACTCGTGGCGTTTTCTTGTCCTAACGAGTTTTCAGCTACGCAGGTGTAGTTGCCGGAGTCTTCCAGACGGACACGGGTGATCTGCAACTTTGAATTTTTTCTTGAGAGAGGAAGAGACAGAGACACGCTCAGTGAAATGGAAAAAAACCCCCTCTGTTTTCTTTTCTAGCAACTGGCACATAAACTGGCGGTAGAGAGACTTTGAAATGATTCGTGGAGGAACCGTGATCACTACTATTCGCCAGGTTCACAGCTAAACTGAACACATAGGCTGCGTTCACACAGCAGGTGTTGATGCGCAATTCCGATTTGTTTTGTTTTTTTTGGGTTTCTGAAATCCGATTTTAAAAAAATAGAAAAGAAAAGTGGATTTAGTTTTCTTTTGTCTGCTGTGTGAGCGTAGCCATAGTAACTGACGACCACATGTAATATTGGGGGGAACAAAACATCCTAGAATCAGAGATCTTAATCGCTCTCATTAAAATAACTTCATTCTTGCACTTTCACTACTTTCTTCTGGTAATGTTCCACCTGTACTAAAATAGTGACTTTATTCTCGTAATAATTAAAAATAATAATAATCTCTTAATCCGGCCCTAATGCTTCATTATATTATCTTAATGTGACTGACATCCTTCCTTTCCTGTGGGTAGCAGCTCATCTGGTGGAGGATGAACTCGCCAGGTGTCTCTGTTTTGGTTTCCTCCAGGTGATATCCAGACACACCAGACTCACTCAGACACTCACACGTTGGTTTTGATTTTGAGGTCTCTGCCTTTCTGCAGTTCGCGTCCGTCTTTGTACCAGCGGAAGGAAGGGCTGGGGTTCCCCGACGCCTCGCACTTCAAGTACATCTTGCCCCCCTCCAGCAGAGACTGGCCTCGCATCGGCCTCAGCTTGGGAGCAGATGCTGGACACACAAAGAGAGACAAAAAACACACAAGAAACACGTGAATGCAAAATCAAAGCTTTCATCATTGGCAAACGAAAGGTTTTCATTGTCTTTTTAGCCGTGTGTGTCAGAAATATTTTAAGCACTAGAGCCACTATTAGAAAAACTTCATATATCGTTTATCATTGATCGCGATAAATTTCTTATGAAAGTTCAGATTTATTGTTGTCGTGAAAAAACCCAATTAAACAACGCCCTTTGTGTCAGCGTTGTTGTTTTTCTCCAGTTTGCTCAACGAGAGCATCTATAATGTCAATATGTTAGAAAATACGATTAGATGCGGTTACTATGTGCAGGTTAGTGACATAAATCACAACATTCTTACTTTCCAGACAGGCCCTCGAATTTAATAACTAAAAGCGAAAGAGGTAAAAAAAATAAAATAAAATAACCAGGCACATCTAAATAACTGGGTACAAGGTGAATCCTGGACAGCAGAGAAATCCCAGCTCAAAAAGTCTGCGGAACATTTTCACACTGGGGCAATCTGTGCATATATGTATACGTGTGTGTGTGTGTGCACTTTGTGCACTTACATTGGTAAGTGTGCTTCCATTAGGGCTGGAACGATTTATCAGATTAGTCAAATTGATCATTGAAATATTAATATAGTTATCGACTAATCTCTAACTGAAGTAAACAAAGAAAAAAAAAGGCAATTTGCTGAATAAAACAAAACATATTCAGAGCCAAAACTGTACAAAACAAAGGCAGGATTTAAGATAAAAACACATTTGTCTGTAAATATGTTGTTTTTTTTGGACAGTTTTGCTCAAGTCAATTTCACTAAAGCAGTGCCAAAGTTTTGCATTTTAGGCAATAAAGTGTTTAAATTCTTGTTTAGAAAAGGAACTGAATTTTTTATGTATTTATTTGAATGTATTTCAAAGATTATTACATATAAACGCCTGTGTGGTTAAGCGAAAAAATCTGCAGAATATGCCGATTCGCCTGATTAATCAATTGTCAGATTAAGCGACAATTAATCTGACTGAATTCAAAATGGCTTTATGTTTGTTTTTATTACACACATTGTCATCATTAGACATGGTGACAACA
This sequence comes from Poeciliopsis infans, assembly GCA_903067105.1. Taxonomy (NCBI): domain Eukaryota; kingdom Metazoa; phylum Chordata; class Actinopteri; order Cyprinodontiformes; family Poeciliidae; genus Poeciliopsis; species Poeciliopsis infans. Next base: position 241 of record CAEGAA010024419.1, on the reverse strand, counting down.
CTGAAGACATAAAAGTGCTGGATTGGACTCTATAGTTTATTTTTCAACATTTCAAGCACATGGAACTGAAGGTCTGATGGGAAAATCTGTCAAATAAGTGACGATTTACAACAACTTGGTGAGCGACTCGGATCAACTTACATATGCTGACAAAGCCGCTGTGTACACACACACACACGCACGCACGCACGCACGCACGCACACACACACACACACACACACACACACACACACACACACA